>JAOTOM010003188.1:70000-137500 GCA_034440615.1 Ashinkailepas kermadecensis
GCATATTTCCCAGCAATCCCCCCCCTCCCTTCCTACAACAATGGTAGCACCCATGTTCTCTGCAGGTGTATATTTGTCGTGATTTTTTTTTAGATTCCTTAGCAGAGGCAGAGTGCCATCCGCTAGAGATTGTTACGCTAAGGAAGGGATTACGTTAATCCGGCTTATATGGCATCCGGTTATATCAATTAAGCAAGAAAGGAAAGATGAGACGCCGGCAAACAAAGAACGTGACGTAAAGGGCCGATACATACATGGCATACAGGTTCATGTACATACATACATATATACATACATGCATAATAATCAGAAGGACATTTGGAGGGTGGGCAGCTTCGTAGCCTACGAACAGGCTCCACTGCCCACCTGCGACCTGAAACGAAGCGGAGGCCCGGCGCCCAGAGCGAGTCGTGGGCGTCAGGCCCGACCTTGTATGTGTAGGTGTATGTTTAAGCCAAAACTTGGAAATCCCTGAGAAGGGGGAAAACCAAGCTGCTTGGAAAGCCCGTAGGTAAAAAACCAAGCGCAGTCTATAAGGAAAACCGTCCGTTTTGGCCAAGTTGGATCGGTCCCTGCCTACGTAGTGTGATATAACCTATATGTATGTGTTTTACGACGTCGGAGAGGAAGACGTGTTTAACGAAGTCATATAGCTAACGAGGAGTATAACGCGTGTCACATAGCTTTTAGCTGCACATCAAATCGGCTTGCACCAGGTAACGTGTGACAGAGAAATCAGATCAGTTCGGAAAGTTTGGTGTCATGCAAAATGCGGAAAAGTAATTGCAGGAGTGCCGGGTGCTCATTCCCGAGGAGAACCCGAAGCGAAATTTGTGTATGGATGTTGGTGAAATACTGGATAACAGCGCGACGATGAGGAGCATATGTTGTACAGGTAAGTGCAACATATGGGCGACAGTACAATGGGTATGCTGGGAGGAGTTCGTAATTGTTGAATGTGTTATGCAATAGCAAGTGAATGGTGCTAGGTAGGCTGGGATATGTAGCTCCCTAGGAACTTGAGATAAGGATTGATCGGGGTGGGAGTATGTACATTTCTAGTACCTTTTCTAGATTGGCCTAACCCAGATGGGCCCCTGTGGCTCTTATTAAGCCTTAACACTTTATGAGTAATGCGGACTCGACATGTGCTACGAAGTGGAGGGCGGTGTGGTCGATAAAATGTCATTGTGTGTCAATCTGGTGTGTCCGAGGCGAAGTCTGGCGAGCACTACCTCGTTCAAACGGGAGTGCTGGTTGGAGGAGGGCCAGTTGGAGAGTGTGGGCTTGATAGCGTGTAGGTGTGTGGTGTTGTGTGACCAGCAGACCTGGATATATTTCTGAAGTATTTTTTGGGGTTAGGGATAGGAGATCCCCGGGGGGCACCAGAGCTCCCTCGTTCGGGGGAGGTCGATCGCCGCCCGGGCTAAACCATCCGCTCGATCGTTCCCCGGGATACCCATATATCCGGGGATCCAGAGGAGGGTGAGCTGAAGCTGTGCGTGGTTGTCATGTTAGAGGTGTCGGGTGGCGTGGAGTGTGGGGTGTGTGGTGTTGTGGATGGCCGCGAGGGCGTCAACGAAGGATCGTGAGTCAGTGCAGATTGTAGTAGGGGCAGTGATGTGTTGGGCAATGATGTGTTGGAGGCAAGTGAGTATGGCGACTAATTCAGTTGGTATACCGAATGATGAAGTGTTAATTTGGTTTGACCAATGTCGAGCCCACCGCACGAGGCGGCGCCCGTACCATTGCTGGCACGGGAGCCGTGAATGTAAAAGAAAGCGTGTTTAGGGTGGGCCTCTTAATATTCAAAAATTTGACTTGAACGTCGATGGGGGTGAGTAGGATTTTATTGCGCCTAAAGAGATACTCAAGTTTGGGGTGTTTCATGTGCCAGAATGGGAGAAGGGGGGGGAACTCGGTCAGGGGTTACGTCGGGAAATTTCAGTGTGTATGTGAGAACCTGCTTCAAGTGAATAACAATGCTGTATTAATTTTTGTTTTTGGAGCGCCGAACCGAGGGTTTAAACCATGCGACATTGGATGGGTTATTTAGCTGTGCTGTTGTCCTGAAGTGGTATCTAACGAGATGTAGTGTTCTGCGGTGTTGTAGTAGGCTAGGGGGGTTGGCCTCACCCCGGAGACTGGTGGTAGGTGTGGTGCGGTGTGCTCGGGTGATGAGGCGGAGTGCGTGATTTTGTGTGCATTCTAGTGATTTGGTGAGTGTTCGGGATATACGATCGAAGATAATGTCGTGATCCCGTGATCCCCTAAGATGCCTTGATACCGCGATCCATGAATCCCGTGATCCCGTGGTCCCGTCACGCTGCTGACTGGCCCGTGCCGTTTCGGGGCCAGCTCCTCTCGTAAACGTCTTCCGGCTCGTGGGAGCGCGGGTGGCCAGCCGTCATCGTCCGCTGGTCCGACGACGTGTTCGACGTCGGCTGATGGATTGGCCGTCGCCGATGCGCTTTCGTCAGCAGGCCGGCGAGTCGGACGTGATGGACGCCGTGATGGAGGTCGCGATTGACGCACGGACGTGACGCTCGCGCGCCGATCCAGTTTCGACGTGGGCGGCTCGGGCTGACGCTCCCGGAAAGCGTTAACTAATTAGTCGTGATTTGAGATTGATGCGGCTCGTTATCGGCGTTCGTGTTTGGTCGGCACGCTGGCGGATATCCTGGGGCGAAAAGGCGGTGGGTTTGCGCGGCGTCGCACCGCAGGCGCGGCGCGACGCCGGCGTTCTTCTGGGAAGGGAGATGCTCGTGGGATGTATTCGTCCCGAGAGGAAGGCACAGCAATTGCCAGGACTGGTGTGCCCGTAATATGAAGCTCCATCTGTGAGGAAGCCACATCCATTCGCTGGACTGGCGTGCCCGTAATATGAGATTCCATCTTTGAGGAAGCCATAATTGCCAGCGCTGGTGTGCCCGTAATATGCAGCTCCATCTGTGGGGAAGCCACAGTAATTTCCAGAACTGGCGTGCCCGTAATATGAAGCTCCATCTGTGAGGAAGCCACAACCATTCGCAGAACTGGCGTGCCCGTAATGTGAAGTTCCATCTGTGAGGAAGCCACGATACTTCCCAGGGTTGGCGTGCCCGTAATGTGACAATTCCATCTGTGCCAGGGGCAGGTCCAGGAATGTTTGTGTCGGATGGGGCACTTGCCTGGAGGTGCACCACTTCTCAGAAGAAGCGCCACTGAATTAGAAAAAGGAGCTGCCAATGTGGTGGGGGTGTGGGTGCACTCCAGCATTCTGCAGGAGTGTCTATTGTACTTAGAGGGGACCTTTGGCTGAAAATTGAAAATGAGGTGAAGATGCACTCGAGCGCCCGGAATGACACCTGTTCTGGTCAGCCCGCACCCAGGTGAGGTGGTGCACATACCCCTGGTCTTCCTTGGGTCCATCCCTGATCTGTGTAGCATATGCTACTCTTTCATATTATACAAGCGCAAAAGACTGTCGCATCTCTATGACACAAAAGGAAGATGATAATACCTTTCTAATCACGCATGTCAAGTGAGAGGTAAAACAGATGTCATATGACGTTGGCGGCTGCCTTTGCCCATCATGTGAGCCTTCTCCATCCTCACGGAAGAGGCTCATTGCATTGGAGATACGTCAGACTCCCTCGGGATTGCTGAAGCTTCTTCCCCGCATGGATCGGCACGTCTGGCTGGCAGCTGTCGAGCCTGGATATGCCGGATCTTGGCACGAACGTCGCCCAGTCCCACGTGTGCTGCGACCCCTGTTTTCGACCACGCATCCGTGGCTTACGTTGGTGAGACTCGACAGGCTATGAACAAGACTTCTCTCAATTGGACAAGTTGGAAGGTAGGTGAGTGTGAAGTGTGTGAGCAAGTGAAGACACATTTGGCCGTGTTGTCGGTCCGTCTTAGTACGTCTCCTGCCGCGACTGTTTCATGTACAGCGGGCAACGCTTGGATACGCGACACGTGGCATGATGTGCCCCCGGCTCGCCTGCCATCTTTCTTACTGCATTCCCGCACAAGCAAATGGCGGACCAAGGGACTTTGAACTAACGCTTAGCACGCTAATCGAATTTCCGCTGGACTTGACGTCACAGGTGGGAAGATCTCGTGGATTCTGGCCGTACAGGTTGGGATGTAAAAAAAAGATTTTCCGCTTGCGTTTCGCCAAAATGGCGGCGCGCATTACAGGCTCAATGAATGCGGAAAATAATTTCCGTTGGCGTGACAGTATTTGTATCATGAATGTGACAGTGTATTTGTTAGTTTGGAATTCAAAGCCGAGTCCAGTGGTCTTGAAATCGAGAGAGACAAACAGCAGGATGTTTTCCAGCAGTCACGAGGACGACTCGTGTCACAAGCGAGCACCAATGCCCTGCGTGAATGTTACTGAGCCGAAATTACTGATGTCATTGGCGCCAAGACAGTCGAAATTGCCTGCCTAGAATGTGCTGAGAGGACTCACCGCAAACGTCCGTCCCCGGATTCGCGTGCCTGTTTTTGGGTGGTGAGTAGTGCAGGAGTACGATGCTCGTCTCCCAACTGAAAGGTTGTGGGTTCGAGTCCGACCTGTCGCTGCTCGTAACTCGCCACCGGTCTGTGTGAGAGTTTGGCGACGCCGTGTGACCAAAGCAGCCAGCCATCGCGTCGTAGGGCCAATAAGTAACCAGCCAGCCAACCAACCAGTCAACCAATCAACCAACGAACGAACGAACGACCACCGTGTGGTGGGACGGTGGTGCGCACCGTGACCATGATCCGTGTGAGTCACCGTGACTCCGCCATGCTTCTACCGAATCATGCCTCAAGTGAACAAGCCCTTACTCTGCAGTATGCATATTTGACTCGAACACGAGGCTAGTATCCGCATGCTTTTAATTCGCAAATCGGACATGAATATCAAGTAAATTTGAAGCAAGAGTTAGTTATATCAATACTGTGGGGACGAGTGGTCTAGGGTTTAGATGCTCGTCTCACAATCGAGAGATTGTGGGTTCGAATCTCACCTGTCGCCACTCTTCGCCCGCGACCAATCGGCGTGAGAGATTGGCGACGCTACATGACTCAACGGTCGACGTGTCGTAAAACTAATAACCAACCAACTATATCAATACTGTAATTTTGTTACCAAAGGTGGGATAGCACTGGGAAGGCAGTGGCGCGACAACTTCTGATATGGCACAGCCAAGAGCATGCGTGCCATTTTACGGGCTGCCGTGCCACCGTGCCAAAAGTGGCAGCTCCAGTGTGCAGTGTCCGACTGACACGGTGTGCACTATTGACCGGCTGACGGCGCGGCGTGCGGGGAACATCGATACTAATCCGGACCGGGACGGTCCAGCTCAAGGTTGGCGGGGTGGGGGTGGGTGGGGGGGGGTGCTGGTGCAGGTGCAGGTGCACCCCCTCCGCGTGACTGTGATGGTCGTCGCGCTGGTGCCCCCCCCTCCGTCACGCGTGACGACGATGGAAGTCGTACTGGCGCAGGCTGAGAAAGCTCATTTCCCCGAAGTGGGTGCTTTGTTTTGTCAGGATGTGGACGACTAATGCTCTTCTGTGGTACCTGCACCCGGCAGTCGTCCCTACTGGTTCATAATTAAACGGTGGCGTGTCGGTCAGGGCTTTCGTCGGGGCTGCAGTGCACTGTGCACACTGTAATCCCAGCCAGTGCACTGTGCACGCTGTAATCCCAGCCAGTGCACTGGCTGTGGTGTGCACGAGACAGACACGCACACATCGCGATGACCTACATGCAGCCGTTGAGCGAAGACACGCACATATCGTGCTGACCTACATTGCAACCGACGAGCATGTGGTAACCGCTGGGAATATGGCAGCTTCCACTTCTTGTGTAATCGTATCAGTTATTGTGAAGGCTAACGTGTTTGGAAAGCCTCCGAATATTGGTGTGCGACAGCTCGTACTTTAATCATGTACAAAAATATAAACTAAAGCTCCATATTGGGTTGTCGTGTTTGGCCCAACCCGTTGCGGTGTGCCCTATGCTCTTGCAGTACTGAATCGATAGTTCAGCCAGGGGTGTGGGGTGGGAGAAACACGATATTCAAATGGTTAGTCTTGTTCAGAATGTAGTGATATGGGGATTTAAAAAAAGATATTGGTCAAAGCAACGCACTTTCACGGAATAAGTGGTATGGATTTGTGAAACTGAACCCCCTGTGCATTGATGTGATGAAAAGCTACATGACTCAACGGTCAACGTGTCGTAAAAACCAATAACCAAACCTCTCACGGACCAGAAGGATGGAAAGCTAGGCTTCTGGATCCAAATTTGATTCAGGCATTAAATGTAACTGAAGTTGTTCGACATTTGCTCCAAAAGATGCATATCTTAACTCATGGATATACATGCAATCAAATTGGTGCTTCCAGGAAGGGAAGGGTAGACATAGATGGTCTGCATTGTTGCACGCTACGTGACCAATGCAGTCGATACGCCCTAAAGCCTAAAGATGGTATGGATTTGTTTTTGTGTGTTATGAGTAAAATGGATATTTCTGGTCTCCGGCGGGGGATGCGAATTAAAATTCAAAATGTAGAAGTAAGGGTGTAAATACCTTCGGCGTGCCGCGGCTTTTTCCGCCCAGTGTTTCGACATTGGACACACTGCCCGACTCCACCACCACTCGCCCAGTGTTTCGACATTGGACACACTGCCCGACTCCACCACCACTCGCCCAGTGTTTCGACATTGGACACACTGCCCGACTCCACCACCACTCGCCCAGTGTTTCGACATTGGACACACTGCCCGACTCCACCACCACTCGCCCAGTGTTTCGACATTGGACACACTGCCCGACTCCACCACCACTCGCCCAGTGTTTCGACATTGGACACACTGCCCGACTCCACCACCACTCGCCCAGTGTTTCGACATTGGACACACTGCCCGACTCCACCACCACTCGCCCAGTGTTTCGACATTGGACACACTGCCCGACTCCACCACCACTCGCCCAGTGTTTCGACATTGGACACACTGCCCGACTCCACCACCCTGTCTGTCGGTGTCGGCTGTGGACGCCACCACTCGCCCCCGTGCGAATCACTACGCTGGCGTGACAATTTCTGTGGCCCGGTGAGCTTCATTTTCTCCGTCGCCGTTGCTTCAGGATTATGGGGGGAGCACGGGCGCCGCTGGACACAATGACCGTTCCGGGCGTGGTGGCGTGCTTGCGGGCGATTGGCTCTCTGCGCATCGTCTGACCTCATCAAGCGTCAGTGGAAATGTTCTGATTAGCGTCTATACGAGGTGCGCTAGTCAAGACTGTATCATTCTGAGCCTGGGCTGGAGTGGCATTAGCACGGTGTTAACGTGGATGCGGGGTTGGGGTGACGTTGCACGGTGGTAACGTGGACACTGGGTGGAATGCTACACGGCCAAGTCGGGTGCAATATTACGAAAATGGTGGGCGGTTCTCGTATCGTGCAACGGGCGGACGGACCGGGCTATGTTGCAGCTCACACGTCAATTGTAGCGGAGTGGTGAGTGCGGAAGCGAAGCGTTGCGAAGCGAAGCGTTGCGAAGCGACCCGACCAAGTGGTACACGTTGTGTCTGACGTAATCGATGCGCAGGTTCTGGCGGCACGTTCAGGTCCACCGTCTGAATTGACGACACGTGTCGACACTGCGATGCTCCAGCCGAAGCTGAGACCAGCGCGTGCCGCGGCCGTTTCCGCACCGATCCATTTTGCCGACCTATCGCCGTGGCCCGGTCGCGCCAAGACAAACCGCGTGATTCAAGAGGCGCTGCATCGTCGCCAGCGTACGTCCTGGGCGTGTCGCTCGGCGCAGCGAGTCCCAGCGAGTCCCGGCCCACGCCCTGTCGCCATGCGAAGCCCTCTGGGCAGCGTGTCAGCTGGCGTGCCTGATAAAGCGACGCGAAGGCGGCCCAGCTTCGCCGATTATCGATGCCGTCGGAGACGCGAGGCGATTTGGCGACGTCGGCCGGGCGGTCTGTTGTCACTGGCACCGGTCACGCTCTCTGTGGCACGTGGTTGGCATTGGCACCGATCACGCTCTCTGTGGCACGTGGGTGGCACTGGCACCGATCACGCTCTCTGTGGCACGTGGGTGGCACTGGCACCGATCACGCTCTCTGTGGCACGTGGTTGGCACTGGCACCGATCACGCTCTCTGTGGCACGTGGGTGGCACTGGCACCGATCACGCTCTCTGTGGCACGTGGGTGGCACTGGCACCGATCACGCTCTCTGTGGCACGTGGGTGGCACTGGCACCGATCACGCTCTCTGTGGCACGTGGGTGGCACTGGCACCGATCACGCTCTCTGTGGCACGTGGTTGGCACTGGCACCGATCACGCTCTCTGTGGCACGTGGGTGGCACTGGCACCGATCACGCTCTCTGTGGCACGTGGGTGGTACTGGCACCGATCACGCTCTCTGTGGCACGTGGGTGGCACTGGCACCGATCACGCTCTCTGTGGCACGTGGGTGGCACTGGCACCGATCACGCTCTCTGTGGCACGTGGGTGGCACTGGCACCGATCACGCTCTCTGTGGCACGTGGGTGGCACTGGCACCGATCACGCTCTCTGTGGCACGTGGGTGGTGCTGGCACCGGTCACGCTCTCTCTATGGCACGGGGGTGGCATTGGCACCAGTCACGCTCTCTCTGGCACGTGCGTCTGTGAGACATGTCTCTGGAGATGTTTGTGCTTAGAGATGTTCGCGTATCATGATCCGTAATGGTGAGTGTAAACATGATACATATCAACGAAATACTGTTATAAATTAAAAATGAAGACATCATAAAGACTCATCAAGAAGCACGATGTCGATATTCTTTGGAAGGGATGTCGATTCAGTGTTTAGAACACGATGTATTCCACCCTATTTCGCGAATAATTTATCACTGGTGTGGTATGCATTGCCTGGCGGTCGAATGATCTGACCCGCCGTCTAATGGGACGATGACCGAGCCGCCAGTTCAGACCCGTCGGTGTCCGAGACTTTCTCAGCAGACACACGCAGCCAGGCCTCGGACGAGCCCGCCTGAGTGTTATCGCGCGATCGTGGCGGTGGCGGCACGCGCGTGAGTGATTCAGAGCCGGCCCGGCCCGGCCCGGCCCGGCCCGGCTCTGGACGCCGGCTGACGGATGGGCCAGCCATCCGTCGGAGGCGAGTGCGCCAGCCATCGGCTCCCGTCCGGCGCGCTCTAAATCAAGCGCTCTCGCCGTTAGCGGTGACGACACGTTGCGAAGTAATGGGATGTAATGGGCGGCGCGCGATATACGGCGGTGTCGACGGCGACGCCGCGTCTGTCTTGGTCGGATGCCGGCGACGGCGACGCGAACCCCGGATCGGGAGTTCCGGGAACGTGTCGACGATAGCGGGCTTGGATTGAAAGGCGCCGGCGAGAGCGGCTCAGACGTGCCGGCGATGTTTGGCGGTTGATGGTTGACGGTTCGTAGTTAACGGCTGACGGTTGGCGGCTGATGTTTGACAGTTGATGGTTGACGGTTGATGGCTAGCGGTTGATTGTTGACGGTTGATGGTTGGCGGTTGATGGTTGGCGGCTGATGGTTGGCGGTTGATGGTTGGCGGCTGATGTTTGACAGTTGATGGTTGACGGTTGATGGCTAGCGGTTGATTGTTGACGGTTGATGGTTGGCGGTTGATGGTTGGCGGCTGATGGTTGGCGGTTGATGGTTGGCGGCTGATGTTTGACAGTTGATGGTTGACGGTTGATGGCTAGCGGTTGATGGTTGGCGGTTGATGGTTGGCGGCTGATGGTTGTTGGTTGGCGGTTGATGGTGGACGGCTACGGCAGCTGCGCGGGGCGCCGTCACGTGGTGGGGTCCAGGAATGCTACGGGCAGCATGTGGGATCACTGTGGCGATTACTGCCCGTTGTCGTGGTGTGCGGCGGGTGACGACCAAGATCACGTGTGCTGAGAGACTGTGGATGAGAAGAGGGAGCCGGTTACTTTTGCCACGCTCACTCTGTGTCGCTCCAGACCGAGAGTGAAGCCCGTCGGTGTTCTCACAAGCGCATACACGTTCGTATCTTGGGTTTCTTGCTCTTATATTCTAAATTTCTTCCTAATCGGCGCTAAATGACCTCGTAGTCGGCGCGTCCTTAAGCCCAAATAACAAACAAATTATAAGTCTCCTGCTTTTATTCCTACGCCGTGATACACTCACGGCGTATCAATTGCACTGACAGCCCGTTGATGCGCGGCAAGATACTGTGGCAGCGTGTTGCGTTGTAAGTGATTTAGCACACGGCGATCTTTGTGGTGGCTGTTGCTGGAGCAGGCCCTGCATTGACGTGGGATACATCACTGCGATCGTGCAGAGCGTGTCGACGATCACCAGATCAACTTCTATGTTATTCCTGCTTGATGATAGTTCTGGATGTGTTTTGAACGGCCTAAAAAGTCGACCAGATCTGCCTCCGTGTTTGAATAGCTGCAATGGCTCAACCCGATGAGTTATCACGAGAACGTGAACAGTGTTGCCGAACAGCAGCAGTAAGCGGGCACCCCGTGCTGGCGATGGGTGATACACCAGCATGATCGCCAGCCCTAGTACGCACTGTTCGAGGGACTCGACTCCTGTGTGAAGCTAACGCTCGATGTAGAAGCAGTCGTTCGTCCGAAGAGCGAAGGCCGTGGTTTTCTCCGCCGCTAGACGCTTGAGCGCCAATAAATAGTTGATCAGTCAGCTGTCAGCCGTGAGCTTTTCTCTCCCTTTGTCCTGTACTTTTCCGTCCGCCTTTGTGGTTGCATCGTGGGAGCCGATGTGACCGAACCGTATGACACGAGTTCACCCATTGGCTCGCAGCCAGCCCATTTCCACCCAGTTTGCCAGTCTGCACCAAGTCCACCTACGTGCATCCAAACCGCCGATATGCAACCAGTCCACCTTGGCAAAACTCCGAACTTGGCGAAAGCCAGGCTCCAATCTTTGGTGTTTTCTCATCGTGTTTATCTGTTCCTCTCAGCGAGACTCCAGTGTGTCTCGGCTTGCCTCTCGGTGTTCCTCGGTATTTTTATCAGCGTGTCCCATTGTTCCTCTCAGCGTTCCTCATTGTTCCTCTCGGTGCGCCTCATTGTTCCTCTGGGCGTTCCTCTGGGCAGTTAGTCGTGTGTCTGTGTTCATCCGGCTGCTCACCGCTCACGGTGTCGCAGTATTAATGTACACAGATGGACGCAAACTGGGCGTGACGTCGACAGGCCCTTCAGCACCAAACCTCTGGTACGCGCAGGCTCAGGGCATCACCATGTGCTCCTCGGAGCGTCAGGCTCGTCCCATGTCACCACATACCGCTCCACCGTGAACGGTCAAGCGTGCATTGCTCCCGCCAAATCCGGCCTGGCGAGTAGAGATTACCCGCCAAACGTGTGGCGGAAGCTGCCGAGCGGCTGTGCGGCCAGCTTGTGTCGTGGTGTCAGGGCTTGCTGTACAGTTCGTGTGCCAGGCGCCGCCGTGGTCCTCCGGAGCACGCTGTTTATGGCCAACAAGGGAAGCTACCGGACGTGTATAATCAACAGGGGAAGCTATCGGACGTGTATAATCAACAGGGGAAACTATCGGACGTGTATAATAAACAGGGTAAGCTATCGGACGTGTATAATCAACAGGGGAAGCTATCGGACGTGTATAATCAATAGGGGAAGCTACCGGACGTGTATACTCAACAGGGGAGCTACCGGACGTGTATGATCAACTGGGGAAGCTACCGGACGTGTATAATCAACAGGGGAAGCTACCGGATAAGTATAATCAAGCGGGGAAGCTGCCGGGCGGGCCATTTGGGCACGGCGAATCATTAACGCGGCGGAAGTCGACGGCACGTTGGCTCAAATTCCCACGGTCGTGGCAGACTTACCTCGTATGTATCACTCACCGTCTGCTCGGTTCTAGAGATCAAGCTTGGCTGATGTTTCCCGTTTTATAATAATTCATCGCTCTTCTGGACGTTGGCGGAGGAGTGCACGCGAATAATGTGGCACTGCATGTGTATGTTCCGGAATATACGTAGTTTCGGAATAGGAAGTTTGGAGAGTATGTCGCCGGGTTCGCTCTTATTTTCAGTTGGCTCACACCAGTTCGCGGTCCTCGAATCACTGTTCTCGGTTGTCATGTGACAGGCTACTGTCACCGGTTGGGTGGTCCGGTCGTCACACAACGTTACGGTCCCAGTCGGGTGGTTTTGACCTGTCGACCCATGGCTTGACCTGCTGACCTCCGGGTGACCCGTTCCGGCCGCCCGCCGCCGGTGGAATGGCTACATGGCCGCTGGGTCACCGGGGTCATAGATGTCATCCGGCGTAAGCCGAGTATGCTTAGCATGTGACCCGGCTGCAGTGATGAATTATTTGTGAAATATGGTGGAATATACCACTTTCTGAATACTCAATTGACATCCTTCTCCAAGAAGTATCCGCATCCTGCTTTTTGATGAATGCTTATGAAGTCTTCATATCTCCTTTCTAACATTTATCGTTGATAAATCACATGTGCATGCTCTCGATTAGGAATGGTGATACACAAACATTTTGCAATGCAATTTCAGGTAAAGGGTGACCTATAATGTGATATGACATACAATACCAGTTTATAGCAAAGGTATTCTCCCTATCCCGAAGATAGCTCTTCTTAAATTATGAATCTCAAAACAAATGATAAAGATCCAGTCATAAGTACCTACACCATGGACTCAAATTTTAGTCTGAAAGACATCAAAAGTATTTTAAATTACACTAACTCCATGGAAAATTTCGACATCCTGCTATGCTCGTTTTGACATCTCACACCTAATGAAAAAACCATTATTTTAACCCTGCCCGGCTGGGTCGGGGGCTCACCTGAGGTCGAGAACCCAGCCAGCGTATATCCAGGCTGGGTCTAGGGCTGATCTGAAGTGGGAAACTTAGTTAGCATGTACCCCGGTTTGGTCGAGGGCTGATCTGAAGTGCAAAATGAAGCCAGCGTATGGCCCGGCAGGGTCGGGGGCTGATCTAAAGTGGAGAACTCAGCCAACTTTGCACTCGTCCCAGCTTTATAGTGATTATTTTTATCGCATTTTATGCGGAATAGGTGCACTTCGTGGCCTGGTGCAAGTATGCATGCAAACGATTGGTGCAATTCGTCACGTATTACTACTTCTGTATGTCATCACATTTCAGAGCGACAATGCCGATATCTAGAAACTACTTGAAATTTAAATGGCAGACAGTTACATTGACATTTGCTTCGGCCCGCCAAGGGAGAAAGTCCGCTACTATAATGGGTGTTGTAAAAGGAATAATGAATACTTCTCAGCTGTGAACTATGCAGTTAATATGGAACTGCGTGCTAATTAATGTTTATTTTTCAACTGTGCTCGACATTCCTTCCAGTTCGGTTGAAGCTGCTTTGTTTGCCGAGATGCTCAGCATGGCCCGAGCTATCTAATATCGCCACCTTCCCAGGGTAGCGTGGTGCGAGTGTTGTATTTGTTCGTTCTTGAGTCTCGACAAATCACTTGCAAAATGATCTTGGCAGTCGACGCGCCGCTAAACTCCAATTACAATTCCAAATCGCTTATTTTCCATTGGAACGGGAAGCGGGGCAACCGACGTGCAAAACGATTTGGCAGTAGTTGGGAGCAGGCGGCTCAGACGTTATTGCTGTCGCGAGCACGGTCGGGTTTACACTTTCAAGTTCTCCATTCGAGGATGGTAATATATGGAAGCATTGAAATCAGAACGGATTTTTGTATTCCAAGTATTGAAACTGGAGGTTATAGATTTAAACCTGCTCTACAGTCAGTTGGTGGCGGCTGCTGTACAGTCAGTGGGCGGCGGCTGCTGTACAGTCAGTGGGCGGCGGCTGCTGTACAGTCAGTGGGCGGCGACTGCTGTACAGTTAGTGGGCGGCGGCTGCTGTACAGTCAGTGGGCGGCGGCTGCTGTACAGTCAGTGGGCGGCGGCTGCTGTACAGTCAGTGGGCGGCGACTGCTGTACAGTTAGTGGGCGGCGGCTGCTACCGATGCCTTCGACAGTCTACCGTGCGCAGCTGCCGATGTCCTGATGCCGTCAACAGTCTGTACCTTGTGCAGCTGTCGATGTGCCGATGCCGTCAACAGTCTGTACCTTGTGCAGCTGTCGATGTACCGATGCCGTCAACAGTCTGTACCTTGTGCAGCTGTCGATGTACCGATGCCGTCAACAGTCTGTACCTTGTGCAGCTGTCGATGTACCGATGCCGTCAACAGTCTGTACCTTGTGCAGCTGTCGATGTACCGATGCCGTCAACAGTCTGTACCTTGTGGCTGTACCGATGCCGTAACGTCACTTGCAGCTGTCGATGTCCTGACGCCGTCGACAGTCTGTACCGTGTGCAGCTGCCGATGTACCGATGCCGTCAACAGTCTGTACCGTGTGCAGCTGCCGATGTACCGGTGCCGTCAACAGTCTGTACCGTGTGCAGCTGTCGATGTCCTGACGCCGTCGACAGTCTGTACCGTGTGCAGCTGCCGATGTACCGGTGCCGTCAACAGTCTGTACCGTGTGCAGCTGCCGATGTACCGGTGCCGTCAACAGTCTGTACCGTGTGCAGCTGCCGATGTACCGATGCCGTCAACAGTCTGTACCTTGTGCAGCTGCCGATGTACCGATGCCGTCAACAGTCTGTACCTTGTGCAGCTGTCGATGTACCGATGCCGTCAACAGTCTGTACCGTGTGCAGCTGCCGATGTACCGATGCCGTCAACAGTCTGTACCTTGTGCAGCTGTCGATGTACCGATGCCGTCAACAGTCTGTACCTTGTGCAGCTGTCGATGTACCGATGCCGTCAACAGTCTGTACCGTGTGCAGCTGTCGATGTACCGGTGCCGTCAACAGTTGTACCGTGTGGCTGCCGATTCGTCGTGCGTTGTACCTGTGCTGTCGATGTACCGATGCCGTCAACAGTTGTATGTGCAGCTGTCGATGTACCGATGCCGTCAACAGTCTGTACCGTGTGCAGCTGCCGATGTACCGATGCCGTCAACAGTCTGTACCGTGTGCAGCTGCCGATGTACCGATGCCGTCAACAGTCTGTACCGTGTGCAGCTGCCGATGTCCTGACGCCGTCAACAGTCTGTACCGTGTGCAGCTGCCGATGTACCGGTGCCGTCTGCAGTCTACCGTGTGCAGCTGCCGATGTACCGATGCCGTCGGCAGTCCGGCCGTCGACGCCAGTGGCGTGCCTCGTCCGACGGCCAATCGATGGCTGATAATTACCGACCCCGCCGAGTTGTTATTCGACTCTGACGAGCTGATGCTCCGCTGCGGGCCATACCTCCGATGTGGTCGTCGCTCTGGTCTGTTGTTATTCGACTCTGATGAGCTGATGCTCCGCTGCGGGCCATACCTCCGATGTGGTCGTCGCTCTGGTCTGTTGTTATTCGACTCTGACGAGCTGATGCTCCGCTGCGGGCCATACCTCCGATGTGGTCGTCGCTCTGGTCTGTTGTTATTCGACTCTGATGAGCTGATGCTCCGCTGCGGGCCATACCTCCGATGTGGTCGTCGCTCTGGTCTGTTTTTCGTGCGGTCTTGTCGGCGGCGCTGTCATCGACGTGGTCTGCTGGACGACCGACTGTCTCGGTGACTCGGGTACATCGAAACGGATGTGACATTCCCCTGCCTATGCTGGGGTGCAGTTGCTTTTATTAGTCAGTTATAGCGGCTTCTCCACCGTATTGATGTATTGCTTGGCGTACGTCATGTTGCGTGCATGGATGGAAATGGTTTCGAAGCGGCCCGTGTGTTGTCTCTCTTTCTCTCATTCTCGAATGTCTCTCTATGAGAGAGTCTCAGGTTTATCTGTCAGTCTCACATTCCTTCCTTCAGCAACATTCGTGGCCATTGTGGCGCATCTTACCATTCGAGCACGTCCAGGTGGACGACATACCGTCTCGTCAGAATGCGCGCCGTCTTTCTGGCCCACATTCAACCCCAACTACTGCCACCTGCATTTATCTCGCTCAACTGCATGGCTCACACGTTCCCGAGTCACATTAAAGTCCTGGTTCACATACTACTGAGTCACATTGAAGTCCTGATTCACACGCTCCTGAGTCAGCTGCCCTGAGTCACACTAATGTTATAATTCCACGTACTCCGGAGTCGGCACACGTCAGCCGTCGTCGTCATCATCGCCGCCGTCGTCGTTGTCGTCATCGTCGTCATCGTCGTCGTCGTCGTCATCGTCGTCGTTGTCGCCATCGTCGTCGTTGTCGTCATTGTCGTCGCCGTTGTCGTCGTCGTCGTCGTCGTTGTCGTTGTCGTCGTTGTCGTTGTCGTCGTTGTCGTCGTTGTCGTTGTCGTTGTCATCGTCATCGTCATCGTCATCGTCATCGTCATCGTCATCGTCATCGTCATAGTCATCGTCATCGCCGCCGTTATCGTCATCGTCGTCGTCATCGTCATCGTCATCGTCATCGTCATCGTCATCGTCATCGTCATCGTCATCGTCATCGTCGTCGTTATCGTCATCGTCGTCGTCATCGTCATCGTCATCGTCATCGTCATCGTTATCGCCGCCGTTATCGTCATCGTCATCGTCATCGTCATCGTCATCGTCATCGTCATCGTCATCGTCATCGTCATCGTCATCGTCATCGTCATCGTCATCGTCATCGTCATCGTCATCGTCATCGTCATCGTCATCGTCATCGTCATCGTCATCGTCATCGTCATCGTCATCGTCGCCGTCGCCGTCGCCGTTGTCGTGCCGGGTGTTCGTGCGGTGGGAAGTGGTCGTCAACTCGTCGCCTGCGGGACGGCTTCGTGCCTGCCGCTGGCCAGCAGACCAGGTGGACATTCCGTGCGCCACCTGCAGCCGGTGCCGTCGCCATATCGATTCAACGGGAGAGCGGCCTGCCTGCGCCGATCGGGTCCAGACGGGGTGGCACGCGTTTCCGGCCCGGCCGGGTATGGTTGTTTTGTTCACCAACGTCAGACTTCTTTCGATTTTGGATTGGTTACCGAAGCTGTGCTGGCCTGACCTAGCAAAGTCGAACGCTAATTGCTGGCGCGTCTTCGCCCCTGGTCGAAGCGCCCCGTGAACCAAATATCCAACCACGAGATTCGCGTGCCACGTGCACTTCGGCCTCGTGCTGCAACACATCCTGTTGGCCATTCTGTCGCGGTAGCCGATGCCGACGGCTGCTGGTGCTTGTGCTGGTGCTGGAGACGGTGCTGGTACTGGCGCCGGTGCAGGTGCTGGTCGTATGGTGCCGGTGCTGGTCGCATGGTACCGGTGCTGGTGCCGGTGGTTGTGCTGGAGCTAGTGCTGGTGCTGGTGCTGGTGCTGGTTCTGGAGCTAGTGCTGGTGCTGGAGGCGCTGTCGCTGGCTACCGGTCGGCACCAACGCGGACACCGCCGCAGGCGACGCATCCGACGTCGGCCGGCGCGCGTGAAGTGCCGCGTTTACCGCTCACCCGGCCGGCTGGCCGGCGACGCTGTCGGCCGTAACAGGCGCCGACACACGACTTGGCTGTCGGCCGTAACAAGTGCCGACACACGACTTGGCTGTCGGCTGTAACAAGTGCCGACACACGACTTGGCTGTCGGCCGTAACAGGTGTCGACACACGACTTGGATGTCGGCTGGTAACAAGTAACCGACACACGACTTGGCTGTCGGCCGTAACAGGTGCCGACACACGACTTGGCTGTCGGCCGTAACAAGTGCCGACACACGACTTGGCTGTCGGCTGGTAACAGGTGCCGACACACGACTTGGCTGTCGGCCGTAACAGGTGCCGACACACGACTTGGCTGTCGGCTCGTGACAGGTGCCGACACACGACTTGGCTGTCGGCCGTAACAGGTGCCGACACACGACTTGGCTGTCGGCCGTAACAGGTGCCGACACACGACTTGGCTGTCGGCCGTAACAAGTGCCGACACACGACTTGGCTGTCGGCTCGTAACAGGTGCCGACACACGACTTGGCTGTCGGCCGTAACAAGTGCCGACACACGACTTGGCTGTCGGCTCGTAACAGGTGCCGACACACGACTTGGCTGTCGGCTGGTAACAGGTGCCGACACACGACTTGGCTGTCGGCCGTAACAGGTGCCGACACACGACTTGGCTGTCGGCCGTAACAGGTGCCGACACACGACTTGGCTGTCGGCTGGTAACAGGTGCCGACACACGACTTGGCTGTCGGCCGTAACAGGTGCCGACACACGACTTGGCTGTCGGCCGTAACAGGTGCCGACACACGACTTGGCTGTCGGCTGGTAACAGGTGCCGACACACGACTTGGCTGTCGGCCGTAACAGGTGCCGACACACGACTTGGCTGTCGGCCGTAACAGGTGCCGACACACGACTTGGCTGTCGGCTCGTAACAGGTGCCGACACACGACTTGGCTGTCGGCCGTAACAAGTGCCGACACACGACTTGGCTGTCGGCTCGTAACAGGTGCCGACACACGACTTTGCTGTCGGCCGTAACAAGGTGCCGACACACGACTTGGCTGTCGGCCGTAACAAGTGCTGACACACGACTTGGCTGTCGGCTCGTAACAAGTGCTGACACACGACTTGGCTGTCGGCCGTAACAGGTGCCGACACACGACTTGGCTGTCGGCCGTAACAAGTGCCGACACACGACTTGGCTGTCGGCTGGTAACAGGTGCCGACACACGACTTGGTTGTCGGCCGTAACAGGTGCCGACACACGACTTGGCTGTCGGCCGTAACAAGTGCCGACACACGACTTGGCTGTCGGCCGTAACAGGTGCCGACACACGACTTGGCTGTCGGCTCGTAACAAGTGCTGACACACGACTTGGCTGTCGGCTCGTAACAAGTGCTGACACGACTTGGCTGTCGGCCGTAACAGGCGCCGACACACGACTCGGCTGTCGGCTCGTAACAGGTGCCGACACACGACTTGGCTGTCGGCCGTAACAGGCGCCGACACACGACTCGGCTGTCGGCTGGTAACAGGTGCCGACACACGACTTGGCTGTCGGCCGTAACAGGTGCCGACACACGACTTGGCTGTCGGCTGGTAACAGGTGCCGACACACGACTTGGCTGTCGGCTCGTAACAGGTGCCGACACACGACTTGGCTGTCGGCTGGTAACAGGTGCCGACACACGACTTGGCTGTCGGCTCGTAACAGGTGCCGACACACGACTTGGCTGTCGGCCGTAACAAGTGCCGACACACGACTTGGCTGTCGGCTGGTAACAGGTGCCGACACACGACTTGGCTGTCGGCCGTAACAGGTGTCGACACACGACTTGGCTGTCGGCTCGTAACAAGTGCTGACACACGACTTGGCTATCGGCTCGTAACAAGTGCTGACACACGACTTGGCTGTCGGCCGTAACAAGTGCCGACACACGACTTGGCTGTCGGCCGTAACAAGTGCTGACACACGACTTGGCTATCGGCTCGTAACAAGTGCTGACACACGACTTGGCTGTCGGCCGTAACAAGTGCTGACACACGACTTGGCTATCGGCTCGTAACAAGTGCTGACACACGACTTGGCTGTCGGCCGTAACAGGTGCCGACACACGACTTGGCTGTCGGCTCGTAACAAGTGCTGACACACGACTTGGCTGTCGGCTCGTAACAAGTGCCGACACACGACTTGGCTGTCGGCCGTAACAGGTGTCGACACACGACTTGGCTGTCGGCCGTAACAGGTGCCGACACACGACTTGGCTGTCGGCCGTAACAAGTGCTGACACACGACTTGGCTGTCGACTGGTAACAGGTGCCGACACACGACTTGGCTGTCGGCCGTAACAAGTGCTGACACACGACTTGGCTGTCGGCCGTAACAAGTACCGACACACGACTTGGCTGTCGGCCGTAACAAGTGCTGACACACGACTTGGCTGTCGGCTCGTGACAGGTGCCGACACACGACTTGGCTGTCGGCCGTAACAGGTGCCGACACACGACTTGGCTGTCGGCCGTAACAGGTGCCGACACACGACTTGGCTGTCGGCCGTAACAGGTGCCGACACACGACTTGGCTGTCGGCTCGTAACAGGTGCCGACACACGACTTGGCTGTCGGCCGTAACAAGTGCCGACACACGACTTGGCTGTCGGCTGGTAACAGGTGCCGACACACGACTTGGCTGTCGGCCGTAACAGGTGCCGACACACGACTTGGCTGTCGGCCGTAACAGGTGCCGACACACGACTTGGCTGTCGGCCGTAACAGGCGCCGACACACGACTTGGCTGTCGGCCGTAACAGGTGCCGACACACGACTTGGCTGTCGGCCGTAACAGGTGCCGACACACGACTTGGCTGTCGGCCGTAACAGGTGCCGACACACGACTTGGCTGTCGGCTCGTAACAGGTGCCGACACACGACTTGGCTGTCGGCCGTAACAGGTGTCGACACACGACTTGGCTGTCGGCCGTAACAAGTGCCGACACACGACTTGGCTGTCGGCTCGTAACAAGTGCTGACACACGACTTGGCTGTCGGCTCGTAACAAGTGCCGACACACGACTTGGCTGTCGGCCGTAACAGGTGCCGACACACGACTTGGCTGTCGGCTGGTAACAGGTGCCGACACACGACTTGGCTGTCGGCTCGTAACAAGTGTCGACACACGACTTGGCTGTCGACTGGTAACAGGTGCCGACATGACCTGGTTGTCGTTCGGCGCGTGCGGGGTCAAAGGTCACCACCACCCGGCGGGGACCGCGCGGCGGCTGGATGCGAGAAGGGACCGAGGGAGAGGGATGGGATGCAGGATTACTACGGAGTGACGGGTAGCGTTGGCAGGGCCGTGGATTGTGAGTTTCGTGGTTGGGGTGGCTGCTGTGTGTGGGATGGAGACTGGAGGGGGGGGAGGATCGATGAGAGGTTGCGAGAGGTGAAGAGTTAATGTGATCTGCTGGATAGTAGAACGGTTCATTTGGAGTCGGGTATCCCGGTTCCTGCCGGGCGGCAGCGAAAGGTGTGCTCCGAGCTGTGCGAGAGGTCGTGGCCTAGTTTTCACCGTGGCACTACTCGATAGGGGACAGAGCCGGACATGTCTGGCGATGCGTCTCAAGCGTAGACGTCTGAAACTACAGTATGTGTGTTGAAGCGAGTGCATACGGGCACAATATGGATGATATTTCGACGTACACAGTATATTGCCAGGCTTCGCGCTCATTGTCTTAAAAATTGAACATTTCCTGCATCTTCTAATGTACTTCCGGTGCACCCGAGTTTTACAAACGACGCGTCGTTTTCGAGGTGAAACGTTACCGGCACCGCCAACCACCTGTGTCAAGCCAATGGCGCACGTCTGATGGCAGGTGTACCAGTTTATGTAGAAATTGTTCGGATTCAGCCCAGGACCCAAGAACGGCTCCGCGGTCAGCATTCGAACCAAAATTAAGTGGTCTGTCTCGAGTATTTAGCACGACCGGGTTCGTTGTCAACAGTGGCGTCTTTTTTCAAGTTGAGCATCCCAAATTTATTTTCAAATGCTGGAACTACCGGCATATCAGCTGAAAAGCCCCGGTAAAGATTCAGCAAGGAATATTTATGTGCAAGAAATAAGTTGCAAAATACGAAGCCATGTGCCACGTGACGTACCGCCACCTCGGTCTTCGGCTACGGTGGATCTTCGGCTGCGGCGGGTCCAGACGGCCGGGGTGCTGGATAATACAAAGCACACCAATGTATTTCCTCTTCTACTTTCTCCCCTTAACTGCCACATCTCTATTGGGTCTGTTCCCTAGTTATTGGGAATCCCACATCTCTATTGGGTAGTCCTCAGCTCGTTATTTTGTGGGCTCGTGGTGTCCGCCCTGCTCTGAGAGATGATCAGGGAGAGGACGTGGGAGGGGGGGGGCGACGTCCGGTGGGTGGCCGCAGACGGACTGGCTGCCTTCTACTGTGGATGGTGGTTCATCTTCAGAGTTGGGGATTTTTCGAGTTGGTGTCTGCACGTGGAACATAGAGGCAGCTGCGCGTGACGTCACCTGGGCGGACGAGCACAAGTGACGTCATGCGCCACCAATTCTCGCCGTGTCTCCCGTCGTGTGTAGATGGTAGGTTTGACTAAGTTCTTATTCTAGTATCTGGTGTCCATTAAATATCACATCACAAGTTTTTGGGTTGCCTGTTTTTGGCTTCGCTTTGTTACCCAAGCATGCTTTCGCCTTGTGTAGCTGTACTACCATAAACGCGTGTATATCTATTCGGCTTAAATTTGAGCCCAAATAACGCAAGCGATTTCCTCAGCATTCCACAGCAGGAAATGCTGTCGCTTGCACGGGTGTTGGTCTGCACCATAATTGTTGCCACACATCCTAATAGATTGCTAAGCATTTTAGATGGGGTGGTGTTCCTTTCCTTTCAGATTCACTCTCAACTTGGAGGGCCTGCGGCGCTCGGGCGCACGCGAGGCGGGCGGAATCAGAAAATACCGCACGCCCCCCCCCCCCCCCCCTCCCCCCCTCCCCATATTTCACATTGCTGTCGGTGCAGTCACAAGCGTAGCAGAAAAAAAAACAGCTGATAGAAACCAAATGGTGCAAAACATTCTTTTAAAAAAGACCATAATATCGCCTCTGGACTGAACTGGGCTGAACTGGGCTGGCTGCACTGGACTGAACTGAACTGAACTGGACTCGACTGAACTGAACTGAACTGAACTGAACTGGACTCGACTGAACTGAACTGGACTCGACTCGACTTGACTTGACTGGACTGAACCAGACAGAACGACCACCGCTCGCCTGCCGTTCAACACACAACGGCAGCGGGAAAACGGCCGGCGGCGTGCAACGGCGCGTCGGACGGCGTGACGTCACGCCACCTCGGCTCGTCGGGCGGCGTGACGTCACGATCGGCCGTCTGTAACTGCCGCGGTAGATCACGCCGTGTGCAGCGAGCTGGATAATGCATGTACGGGGCGATCGGAAACCTGCTCCTCGCCGAGGCGGCCCCGGCTGAATAAAAGACGCGCCGCCGGCCGGCCAGGAGAGCTGGTGAATGGGATGTGTCGGCGGATGAGTCGCCGCCGGCCGGCCAGGAGAGCTGGTGAATGGGATGTGTCGGCGGCGCCGGTCGCTGTTAGATGTCGGCCGCGCCACTGCGCATTACGAGATTGGCCCCGGTGCTGGATGTCTAGCTGGATGCGGTGGCGATTTGCCGTTTGGCGTGGCTGGCCGCACGAGGTGGTCCAAATTGGCTGCTGTGCGAAAGGGAGATGTGGTAGTGTGTTGTGGCGATGCTTGATGAAAAGATCCCAGGAGCCTTGAAATGAAGCCATGCTTGCAAGTGTCTGTAGTTTTGTTTTTGCTGTTGTACAGATGTTTTACAACCCGTCTCGTGGTGAACATCCGGTAGCCCGGACGTAGTCTTATAAGTCCCAGCTTCTTATAAGTGCCACATGGAATGGCCAGTCTTGCCTTGAGGGGGTAGGCATAACCATGATGCGATGTCTGGCTGAATGCGCGGGGGGGTCGGTCTTTTTTCTCTTTCTATAATGGCCTAACCCAGATGGCTCCTGTGGCTCTTATTAAGCGTTAACACTGTATGGTTTTATGACTGACGTAATGGGCGCTGAATGACCGAACCGAGTCCATGCGCCCTAAAACTCAAATAACCAACCGACCGACTGTGGCGTACAGGTGAAGTGGTCCTTGGTGCTAGGAAGACTGCTGCTATCACTGTCCGCCACAATGTAATGCTGTCGCGGGGGCGGGGGGGGGGGGTCGCTTCGCAGGTTCCTTAACCATTTTTTCCGTGTGCGCAAGCAATACTCACGGGTGCATGCACACCCACAAATGAATATAAGGTTACGCCCCCGCGTAGTATAGCCGTAGTGTATTGTTTGGTTCTGGAGATGCTGTCGTACTTGGTGTGTCGCGTCTGACTGGATGGTGGTTGTGTTGTTATCACGGCGTGTCGTGTCCTTCCAGGAGGACTACTGCATTACATCTGGCCGTACGGTCGTGTGTCGTGATAGCGGTGTTTGGTCTCTTTCGAGGACTACTACATCGCCGACGACGCCCCTGCGGTCTCCGTACGATGGTATGTCATCATCACGGCGTGTCGTCTCCTTCCAGGAGGACTACTACATCGCCGACGACGCCCCTGTGGTCTCCGTACGATGGTATGTCACTATCACGGCGTGTCGTCTCCTTCCAGGAGGACTACTACATCGCCGGCGACGTGGCCCTGGCCGTACGGTGGTGTGCGCCCGAAATTCTCGACTGTACGCCCACCACAATCGAAACCAAAGAGGTATGCAGTGATGAATCGGCTTCGGTTTCAACTCGAGATCACTTGCTGGTGCGCCCCCGCCCACTTCCGCTGCAATGTGTGTTAGTGACGTGAGCGGCGGAACCACCTAATACGACGAGACTAGACAAACCTGCGCAGATGTTCTTGTACACACACGTCTGACGCACAAAAACATCGAAGATCAGCAATATCTTCGTACGTTCTCCCACTCGCGTCGTATTCGGAAGTCCCGCCGCTCGGGGGGGGGGGCAAGTGGGGTAGATGGGCTTGAGGTACTGGACGATGTGGGGTAGGGGATAGACACTGGACGATTGGGGTAGGGTGATGCATGGCGCCGGTGCCTTGCAACTATCACCTGGTGTGGATTTATAAAGGTAATATGTCTTACTACAATTAATCAGCGATCTTGCGTCGACATGGCATTTCGGTATGTTGATGTTGCGGAGCTCGATGAGGTGATTCACGCCACAGCCTCTCTCCAACGATATGTTTGAACGCGAGGTATATGTCTTCAGCTTGACTTGACTTGCCCGGAACTTGACTTGCTTTGTCTTGAGATATGCGTCAATAAATGAGGTAAGCTGTTTTAGTCAAAGTTCAATTTTAAAGGGGTAAAATAGCAGTATGCAATGGAAGATCGCAGAAAACAAAGCAGAAATGCCAATAAATGACGTTGACGTGAGGGCAGTACAGAAACTCACTGGAATATATCACTTGAAAAATCATTTCCGTGCTAGTTGATACAATTAGGAACTCGTCATGCCATGGAGAACTTCGTGTCCCAATTGAGAAATATAGGTAGAAAATAGTACATAACAAAACAGGTGTTTACATTTGATGTCAGAATTTTGTTTTTATTTGCATCATCAAAGGTTCATAGCGGTTTCCCCTTCCGATCTCCGTCCGAATGTGTGTAATTCATGAATGGTATGAGGATGACCAGACCTAGGAGGCCAACCAAAAGGTGAGCAAAATCCTTTGTAGGCCGTAAAGTGAAATATTTCCACTACATGAGTTTTCGTATCGTTCTATCGAATCTACAACATAATTCAGTGCGAGAACCAATTTCACCCGGTCCCGCTCTTTTTATTGGGTGGTTCACGACGCACTTTATGCACGATCACGGCTAATGGCGCTGTCCACACTATTTCGCCGGTGGGCCGCGGGATTGGGAAATATTCCGAGCGGTGCGAGTGTTGAACCCGGGACCTTGTCAAAGCGCCCGAAATCCCAAATAACCAAATAACCAACCAGGGACCTGGGAATCAAGAGCTCAACACCTTAACCACTCGGCCATCCCCTCCCCGTCCCCGCACTATGAGTGGCTGGAAACTCCGCAGCCATCCTGGAGTTGAAGAACCTTGGGTTCTTTTACGACGCATTCAACCGCTAGGTCATATAGCGTCGCTAACCTCTCACGCCGATTGGTCGCGGGTGGACTCGGTAAATGCCGTCGGCTGTGAGATTCGAACCCACAATCATGCGATCAAGAGTCCGACGCTCTACCAACTGAGCTACCGCGGCCCTGCCCTCCCCCTCCGGGAGTTGATTGGGTTGCGGTTGCGTTTGATGGTAGGTGCGTATCATAAGTGGGCATGGTCAGAGCCGGAACTGGAAATGCCGCAAATTATTCGGCCGGACGCTGCCATCGCTGCGCTGTTGTCGGGCCAGATGTTGACGTCCGGCCCGTGCTTGTATCCTTGTCCGCATCCCTTGCTGTGTAGGTAGGAGCCCACGGGCTCCCTACAGCCTCAGGTCATCACGAGCGGCTCCGGACACGCCACACCCGCGCTGGGGGATCCTCCTGACGTCATCCTGACGTCCTCCTGACGTCATCCTGACGTCCTCCTGACGTCATCCTGACGTCCTCCTGACATCCTCCTGACGTCATCCTGACATCCTCTCGACGTCATCCTGACATCCTCCTGACGTCATCCTGACATCCTCTCGACGTCATCCTGACATCCACCCCGCATCCTCTTGCCATTCTGATATCCGGATGGCATCCTCTTGATACCCTCCTAACATCCTCCCGACATCCTCCCGACATCCTCCTGACATCCTGCTCACATCCCCCGGCCGTGCTCCTGACCCACAGTCAGCTCCCGACATGCCACGCCCGTGCTGAGGGATCCTCCGAAGACATTGCAGAAATGTTGCGTCGTGGATAGGACTCAAGTCGCAACTTGCGAGCATTGTGGGGAATTGATTGCAATGCCAGCCTTAGGGCCTGTTTACACACGGCAGCAACCGGGCAGAATCCCGCAGAATCGCGACGTTGGCAGAACCGAGCAGAATCGAGCAGAATCGAGCAGAACCCGACGTCGGCGACGACCGCAGCCTCTGGCGTCACAGCATAGATAGTAGACGTCACGCAATGTGTTAGCCATAGCGATTATGATATAGTGGTTTTGTTCGACGTCTTCGACGTCGGCGGCAGACAACTTGAAATATGTATAGTTGTCTGCCGCGTTCTGCCGTCGGACGCGAGCGTCGGACGATTTCTGTGGTTGGTATTGGGCCTTTCGGTGGCAACATTACAAATAATACTGTGAGTGTTGTGGATGGCCACATTGGTCAGTGAATTGTGCTTTTCCTAGTCCTTTGTAATATGCCCTGCACTGCAACCCAAATATATGCAAAAATGGTATGCCTAATTCACGTGATTTTTTTTTTTTTTGGAGGGGGGGGGAGGTGGCGAATATCCGGACCCTTCCCGACCTGCTGGTGTGCAGCAGGCGAGTACAGAGCGTTTTTTTTGTTTATTGGGTGGTTCACGACGCACTTTATGCACAATCGCGGCTAATAGCGCCGCCCACACTGTTTCGCTGGTGGGCCGTGCGACCGGGAAATGTCTCGAGCGGTGCGATTGTTGAACCCGGGACCTTGGTATCCAGAGCCGTGTTCTCACCCAGCCAAACGGGACCCCACCCGACGTGCCCGCTCGGCGCGCAATCATGCCCGCAGGCGATGGCTCAGCGCCAGCTCTCCGGCTGCCGGCCGCCAAATTAAATTCCTGCATTGAAGTCAGCTGGTCGGCATCGGCAACTATGTCGACGCCGTGTGTTGGGACTGCCTCAGCACCTTCCGTCGAGACTGCGGCCTGGGAGAAGCTGCCAGGCACATCCGGCGTCGCGATGTAATGTAATGTAATGCAATGTAATGTAATGTATTGTAATGTATTTCTAATCCTCCCTAGGGTTTTTCAGTTTCCGTTACAGTAGTGTGCTAATGTGCAGCACAAACCATCATCGCGAGCATACACGACGAGTGGTATTACGGTGTTGAGGAAATCGATGTTCCGGAGCCAGGGAGGTATGGCAGCATGACCGAAAGCCTCCGTCTGAAAACATTGTAGCCACCCGAGTTCCTCACATCTGGAGGCAGACTGTTCCACGTCCGGCAAGCTCTCGGCATGAAGGAACGGCGCGCGACATCGTGGTGCCTGGAGCTCAACGCTGGCCGTGACCATGGTGCTCCGTTGCGACACAGTTGAGCGACAGTTCAGTTGGCCGACTTGTGTCAGCTGACCTGACCTGTGTCAAACACAGGTAGGTCAGCTGGCCTCGAACCCGCAACCCTTGACTTACCAGGCCGACGCTCTGATCACCATACCACCGTCAGCACACCAGTCGGACACAGCCAGGAGGTCGCCATGTCGGGCTTGTGGATAGGTGTCTGCCAGATGGGGGTGATGTAGTGAAATCTCCCGGAGGCGAGGCGTTCTGGGATAATTGTAGGGGATGTTGGCAGTGAAAGCTATGCATATATCTGGATCCAGATGCATATAGGTGGCGGCGACTACGATATGTTAAAAAGCATTCAGCAATTTGTCTGTTAAAATTCAGGTCGAATATGGCGTGGGCCTCTTTCGTCGAGGTGTTTAGCTATCTTGTCGCTTAAGCTGAATGACAATGGAACCCTGATAATATAGGAGTCTCAGACAGTCAATTTGCGGGATTGGTGTTCAAATGATTACATTGCGGACAAAGTTTCCTTACTCGAAATACATCAAGGGACTCCTCTCTTGGTGCCGTCCTTTTTCATCGCACTATTTGACATATTTCGGTGTATTTCATCTTGATTTATCATCAAATGGCTGTAATATTGAATGCGACACATCAACTCAACGCATTTCTCCCTGTATTGAGTGCAGTTTTCCGTCAAATCGTTAGTACATTTACTGGCACTGCTTAGTGGTTGCTTGAAGAGCTGGAAAGAAACTTCGCTGATATTGACGCACAACGAATAAATAATCGGCTGGCTAAATTATTGCTTGTCGTCAATCATCCTTCCTTTTTGCATCGCAATACATGCGTGTTCTACATAGCCAAACTAACACGAAAGAATCGTAATGATTGTTACACAGAGGGAACGGCGTTTCAAATGTCTTGTTTTGGGTTTGGGGAGGTTCACTGCGCACCGCATCTGGAACTGGAGCTGTTTGGACACACCATCCACGTGCATCGTGTGATTTCATCCCTGCTAGGGATCGTGATCTGTGGACCACATGTCATGGTGCGGTCAGGCACAGATAGCTCGGTGGGTCTGCGAGTTGTGTTGTTTCAGCGTGGTGACCAATATGGTATGGTGCAGTCAGCAGGCAAAGATAGCTCGGTGGATCTGCCAGTTGTGTAGTTTCACCGTGAAGACCAGATGGTATGGTGCAGTCAGGCAAAGATAGCTCGGTGGGTCTGCGAGTTGTGTTGTTTCAGCGTGGTGACCACTATGGTATGGTGCAGTCAGCAGGCAAAGATGGGTGGGTGTATTCGGCCGATTGTGGAGTTTCGTCGTGCAGACCAGGTGCAGTCAGGCAAAGATAGCTCGGTGGATTCTGCCAGTTGTGGAGTTTCCACGTGCTGTTGGAACGTCCCCGTGCAGTTGCACCTAGTCGGCCGGCCGCCGGCTGGTTTCGACCGCGTAATATTATTGTCTGCCTTCGCTGTCCGGTTAAGTGGGTTAGCGAAGTTATTAGCTTTTAGCAGGCTTGACGTCTCGGCTAGCTGGATCTCCCAGTTTGATTTCTGTCTCACTGTCCGAGTAAATTTGTCGGCGCAATGTCTCCCCCGTAGTCAGTCGCTCCCCACAAAACTTCGATATTTATCGTATTTATTTTCTGTCCGCCGCCTGAAAGCCGCTTTTCACGCAGAACAACAGTGTGCAGTCAGGGTTCTCGTATTTATTTTCTGTCTGTCGCCTGGAAGTCACTTTTCACACAGAACAACAGTGTGCGGCCAGGGCACGCATCCGCAGAGTATGCCTCGATACGATTAGCCTCGATTCAGAGTATGCCTCGATACGATTAGCCTCGATTCAGAGTATGCCTCGATACGATTAGCCTCGATTCAGAGTATGCCTCGATACGATTAGCCTCGATTCAGAGTATGCCTCGATACGATTAGCCTCGATTCAGAGTATGCCTCGATACGATTAGCCTCGATTCAGAGTATGCCTCGATACGATTAGCCTCGATTCAGAGTATGCCTCGACTCAGAGTATTCCTCGATGCATCGTTGCCGACGGTGTCAGCGTGAAGTCCATCGAGCGTAAACTGCGTCCGTGCGCGCCGCTGCAGCAACGGTCGTCGCGCTCGACGCTGGAGTCGGCCGCGTCCGTGCGGCAAACACGGGTGTGTCGGCGCGCCTGCCCGTCGACGCGGCGTGATCGAAACAGCCCGGCCATCGGGTGTGTTTCCGTTGCCTGGGCACTCTTGGCCGGGCCCGGCCGCCACCCGGTCATTTCCACCGTGGCGAGCATTGATTTTACACGGTGGCTGTGCGCGCGTGGTGGAGGTGCCGTCGCCGATTAAGCACGTGCGATGTTTGCGCGCTCGCGCGGCGCGAGGAGTCGGCGGGCCGGGTAGTTCGTTTGTTTGTTTATTGGGTGTTTCACGAAGCACCTTATGCACCGTCAGGCGCGCACCCTAGATTTTTCCAGGGGGCCGGACCGGTGGCTGTGCGGCGCGTGGTGGATTTGGTGACCAGGGGGGTCGCAACGATTTTTAATTGCTAAAAAATGATTTTTGGCCAGAATGTCCAAAATTTAGCGCGAATCCTCGCTTATGATGAGGCAAAATTTTGGCTAAATTTGGGACAGTCGGCCAGGAGAGCCTTTGGGTCAAAGTTCGTTTGGCCAAAAGGGTTTGTCTTATTGGGTGTTTCACGAAGCACCTTATGCACGAGCACGGCCGATGACGCCGCCCACACTGTTTCGCCGGTGGGCCGTGGGGTTGGGAAACGTCCCGAGCGGTGCGAGTGTTGAACCCGGGGCCTTTGCTACCCAGAGCTCAACACCTTAACCACTCGGCCATTCCCGGGCCGGGTGGTGTGGTAGCGTGCAAGGGTGTTGTTTTATATACTTTTGAGGGAGCAACTGCCCCCTCAATGTTGGCTTCACCCCTCCCAAATAATTCCAACTTTTTACATAGGACCCTATAGATTGTGCCCCCCAATCTATTTGGGTCTGTCTATTGCCTTCATGTGTTTTGTCCCCCCCCCCTCACAAATAATTTTCAGAAATCAAGACCCGTGGTAGCGTGTGTCTCGCCCCGCGGAAGTCGGTGCAGTTTGACGCGTGGACGTCGCTAATGCGTGGGTGGGTGGGAAGATGCGTCCCACAAACTTGGCGAACTTAAAATTTCTGGTCGCACATCTCTGATGTCAATGCCTGCACCCTAGTCGCCACAATTCACGAGTAGGATTGAGGGTAGACTCCTAGCATATGTTTTGCTTTGTAAAGCAAAATTATATATCATGCCGGTTGACAATTGTGAACAAAAAAATGACAGGTTCTAGTGCTCGGGGCGTAATTATGTGAATCGTTGTTTTGCTCCTCTGGGAGTGCCGCGTCAGACCAATCATGAAGAACACGGTATAACTGGAGCAGACATAGGAGCGAAGCCGGGCTGCTGGCACCGAAGCCGAAGCTGAAGCCGGAGCCGCAATAAGGTCGCGAAGTCAAAGCCGAAGCCAAGGATAGCAGACGATGATAATGCGATTGGGAGCGGGCGGGCTAGGAGTGAGGTACCCGTGTCCCGACCGAAAGGCTGTGTGTTCGAGTTCAGCCTATCGTTGCTCTTCGCTCACGACCAATCTGCGTGAGAGAGATTGGCCATGCTGCGCGACCCAACAGTCGACCCATGTCGAAACCGAAACCGAAGCCAACGGTTAAAAAAAATCCACCAAGCCGAAGCCGAAGCCAAGAACGAAAAAGTTGCGAAGCCGCGACTGAAGCCAGTGCCAAAATACGTCGCTTCACGGAGCCGAAACCATTGACTTCTAACTGATTGAAGAAGAAGCAAAAGCCACTCCTTTTAGTCCTTTTTAATCGTGTCATGTGTCGGAGTCGGATCTCTGGCTATCGGTGTGTGTGTGGGGGGGGGGGGGGGGGGCAGAGAGCGAGTGGACCGCGTTCCGCCAACTTGAAATCCGTGACGAGACCCTTGTCTTCTTCTTTCGCAAAGAAGAGACGTATTTCGACCGGGTTAACCTGTCACCATGAGTTAAAAAAGGAGCATGAAAAGAGCGCCAGTACCGGCGGTGGCGGTTTTCGAACGTGACAAAGTACGCATCGTTTCCCCATGTGTAGAAGCAGTGCCATATTTACCAAACATCTTTAAAAGATATATATTGGGTGAGATATACCCCAATATGCAAATGCATGTAATTTTGTCCTCCTTCGCCTTTACTCACTAAGTTCCCATAAAAATGTATTCAAATGCAAGAATGGCTTGCGGCTTGTTTACCGCGCTGACTAGAAAAACAACCAAATTGCCGGTTTTCTTTCCGTTTAGTAAACCAATGCGAAAGAACAGCTACCTTGAATTGGACTGAGCAGGAGTAGGCTGCAGAGACCCCGATTGGTATGGCGCTCTGTTGATACTATTGTGTGGTGACATACCAAGTCTACTGAAGACGGATGAGGTCGGATCCGGTGATTGGGCGATCTTGCTGCACTCCCTGAGGAACTGAGGAACTCCGAGATGGGCACAACGGAGCGGCGGCAGCGCTCCAATTCAGAGCCATTTCCGGGATTTGAAGACGGCAGTTTCTGTCGGAAACGATGGGCTGCCAATTCAGGGGTGTCATGGATTTGTCTCGAGTGAACTGGGACGGGGTCGATTCGGGTGCCGTTCCCAGGATTGTGCGTCACCGTGGATGAGATGCCAATTCACGGGCCTCACTAGGGTTTCTCTCGAGGGGATGGTGGATGCGCCAGAAGTGTGTACATAAATACACGGCCATAGTTCAGAAATGCCCGTATTTCCTGGTGGTCAGTCCTTAAATTATTTTAAAATACGTGTATTATGAATATTATTTAGATATATTAAAAGTGAAACTGATCTTCACGATTCAGGAACGACTCAAAGTTAGACATTGTAAAGTTATATTGTAACGTTACAGTCATGTTTGACAATAGCCTATTGCCGAAGCGTTACAATATAGCTTTGCAATTTTTTATTAATTTGGGTGTTCCGGTTCTGAAGATTTGGGTCGTTGTACCACAAACGCCCATAACCAGGATTGTGAAGATCAATTTACCATTTAATGTCTCTACGATAAATACACAGCCACTACTACGCCGCTCGTCAGCTTGTGCCATGTACGGCTTTACATCATGATGTCGAGAAACGTTCACCAGTGTCCGAAAATTGATTTGGTGTAGACTGGAGGGATAGGGGCGATGTCAAACACGCGAACTGATGCAAGCAAGGTGCCAATGTATATGGATAATGCCTGTTGATGAGTGATTCTCCATAACCTTTAATTGCTCGACGACGGGGATGATGAGCTACCGTGTGATATAATTGGCGTCACAAATAGCTTGGCAGTCCGGCTGGGCGTCCTGACACCTGAATATCCTGCATAGGTATAGGTGTGGTGGGAAACAGTACACCTAGTCAGGATATTCAGGTGCCAGAACTATCTGCCCAGCTATTTGTGACGCCAATAGTACATCTGACCGTCAGCAAGCGAAGACCACTTTACACTGTTCACTCGCGCCATTACCTCCAGCCAGTCGTTAAGCACGACTCGCATTCAGCTCCTAACTCGATACCTCTTGGCTCCGGCCACGCATGCCAAGCACCATGCTGCCGCCGGCCTCAGAGCCACCGCCGGTCGCTGCATTAGCCACATGGTCCCCGACGGGCGGTTGACGAGGTCATTATCGCCTTTGGTGCCCGATCGGTAGCTGTTGGCTCGTAAATTTATGACGCCTCTGCTCGTGACATTGATACCTCTCGAGAGCACGAGCGCTGTTCAATTACCATTATGTGTACAATTACCATTTAAATTGCCGTTACGATCGCGTTTAGCGGACAATGTGGCGTGAACGTGGCTTGTTCTGAAGCTGGTTTATGGCGGACGTGTGGAAGCGGGCTCCCGTCTCATGCAGGCCACTGTGCGGCGTCTGGTGTGTGTACCGCCGTGGAGCCGGAGCTGCCGTAGCTGTAGGACAGGCGCCGCAACACCAGGTGGCAGCCGTCGGTGATGGCCGGCCCTGTACCGCCGTGGAGCCGGGGCTGCTGTAGCTGTAGGACAGGCGCCGCAACACCAGGTGGCAGCCGTCGGTGATGGCCGGCCCTGTACCGCCGTGGAGCCGGGGCTGCTGTAGCTGTAGGACAGGCGCCGCAACACCAGGTGGCAGCCGTCAGTGATGGCCGGCCCGTTAGCTCGGCTTGAGTTGACGCGCTGGTGGTGTGATGCGCTCGGTCTCGCGTGATCGGACTGCGCTGACGCTGCAGCCGTCAGCGCTGACAGCGCCAATGGCCGCCAGTGGCCGCCAATGGCCGCCAATGGCCGCCAATGGCCGCTAATGGCCGCTAATGGCCGCCAATGGCCGCCGAGTCAGCCGTGCCGCCGCCAGGCTGGAGACGGCTTGGCGTGAGGCCGTCGCCGATCCGGCCCGCCGACTGCTGGCTGCCTCCTCCATCCGTCACCACGACTGTGTTACGACTCCTGACTGCCTCCTCCATCCGTTATCACGACTGTTTCTCGACTCATGACTGCCTCCTCCATCCGTCATCACGACTGTTTTACGACTCCTGACTGCCCCCCATCCGTCATCACGACTGTTTTACGACTCCTGACGTCCCCCTCCATCCGTCACCACGACTGTTTTACGACTCTTGACGGCCTCCTCCATCCGTCATCACGACTGTTTTCCGAAGGAAGGTTGAACATTTCGACCAAATCAATAGCATTCTGCGTGTTATTGCGCTGCGTTGCAGATCGTGCTTTGCATCGCATCGATTGGTATTGATTCTGTGGTCGCTGGGCGTGCTGTTGTGGCAGCTGCTGTGGCAGCTGCTGTGGCAGCTGCTGACACATGTGCTGATCTCTCCCGGACAGATCACCAAGGCGTCCAACGTGTGGTCGCTGGGCGTGCTGCTGTGGGAGCTGCTGACACGTGTACCCACCTCTCGGACAGATCACCAAGGCGTCCAACGTGTGGTCGCTGGGCGTGCTGCTGTGGGAGCTGCTGGCGTTCGCGGCGCTGCCATACGCGCCGCTGTCGGACGACGACGTCATCCAGCACGTGATGATGGACCGTACCGTGCAGCTGTCCCGGCCCAAGCTGAGCACCGGCTCGCCGCACACGGACAGGATGTGAGTCTGGCGACGGCGACGGCCCCCCCCCACCCCTCGGGGACTCTTGGTCGCAAGATTGTGGGTTCGAATCTCACAACCGACGGCACTTACCCAGTCCACCCGCGACCAATCGGCGTGAGAGGTTGGCGATGCTATATGACCTAGCGGTTGAATGCGTCGTAAAAGAACCCAAGGTTCTTCTTCCACACCCCTCGGCCCATCCGACACACAGACACACACATTACTACTCTATCCCCCCTCCCCCCCCGTCCCCGTCTACGTCTCGTCAATTTATGCGCAGGTGTCGTACCCTAGCCGTGGTAGATTCAATTAGTCGTGGACAGAATCTTAACCGCGTATTGTGTGGGCTCTGGCCGGCCGAGAGTGATATCACTGGGACATACTGAAATCGTACGCCACAATTTATAAGTATCCTTTCGCGTAGCGTTCTGTGTTAGGTCTATGTTGAGCATTGCAGCCACGAGGTGCTGGTGCTCCAACTACGCCCTGGTGGTGTGGCCCATGCTGCCGCCGTACATGATTGATGTTGGCCTGGCAAGAACGCCAGGTTGAACTTTGCATGAGTGTCGTTCCATTGCGCGTGCTATCCGGTATTTCCCGTGGGTGTAAGTGTTCTCGCGTGGCCCCATCACTATTGCTTCAGGTAGCGTGCGGTGTCCCCCAGCACTACTTCAGGTAGCGTGTGGAGTCCCCCAGCACTAATTCAGGTAGCTTATGGTGTCCCCCAGCACTACTTCAGGTAGCGTATGGTGTCCCCGACACTACTTCAGGTAGCTTATGGTGTCCCCCAGTACTACTTCAGGTAGCGTATGGTGTCCCCAACACTACTTCAGGTAGCGTGCGGAGTCCCCCAGCACTAATTCAGGTAGCTTATGGTGTCCCCCAGCACTACTTCAGGTAGCGTATGGTGTCCCCAACACTACTTCAGGTAGCTTATGGTGTCCCCCAGTACTACTTCAAGTAGCGTATGGTGTCCCCCAGCACTACTTCAGGTAGCGTATGGTGTCCCCGACACTACTTCAGGTAGCTTATGGTGTCCCCCAGCACTACTTCAGGTAGCCGTGCGGTGTTCCCCAGCACTACGTCAGGTATCGTGCAGTGTCCTCCAGCATTACGTCAGGTAGCGTATGGTGTCCCCAACACTACGTCAGGTAGCTTATGGTGTCCCCAGCACTACTTCAGGTATCGTGCAGTGTCCCCAGCACTACTTCAGGTATCGTGCAGTGTCCCCAGCACTACGTCAGGTAGCGTATGGTGTCCCCCAGCACTACGTCAGGTAGCGTATGGTGTCCCGACACTACTTCAGGTAGCTTATGGTGTCCCCCAGTACTACTTCAGGTAGGGTTGCATAGTATTATGGTGTCCCCCAGCACTACTTCAGGTAGCCGTGCGGTGTCCCCCAGCACTACGTCAGGTATCGTGCAGTGTCCTCCAGCACTACTTCAGGTATCGTGCAGTGTCCTCCAGCACTACGTCAGGTAACTGTGCGAAGTGACCCACAAGTCGGGTAGCGTGTGGTGTCCCCCACCCATTAAGGGGGGGGGGCCCCAAAGGTGGGGGGTGGTGTCCCCCCCACACTCGGGGCGGGGGTTGCTGCCGTCGCTGCGCATGGCGGCCTGATTGCCTCCATAAGCATGGTGACGGTAATGATTCCATCGAGCAGTGGTGCAAATCCGAGGGACTCTGGCACCCAACCGGAAGACGTGCAGAGCCGGACGCAGGATGGTTGTTGGGTGCTGAAGTTTAATGGCCTTCAGAAGGCACAGGAATGGGCGAGCAAAATTTTACGGGCATGAATGAAGTGCATGGGAATATATCCAGGACGAAATGCGAATTCCATCCATCGACAGCATTTCGCCGTTTTTCTGAAACGTATATCCATACGTTACCTGAAGTAGTGCTGGGGGACACCGCACGCTACCTGAAGTAGTGCTGGGGGACACCATAAGTTACCTGAAGTAGTGCTAGGGGGTACAGCACGCTATCTGAAATAGTGCTAGGGACACCGCACACTACCTGAAGTAGTGCCTGGGACACCACACGCTACCTGAAGTAGTGCTGGGGCCACGCGAGAACACTTACACCCACTGGAAATACCGGACACTCGTATATCTCTAATGTATTAAACTAAATCAACATGATGGAATTGTTCAGGTCATGTGGTACCGAGAGACGTGAAATGCTAGTAATGGAGAAATTCATTAAATACATAAGAGTTATGCTGAGCACAAACTGTGTGCAGAGCAGCAATCTGTGCTGGGATCTCTCGAGTCTGGAGGCGGGGAGGCCGGTGTTGACTCCCGTTATCACTCCCTCAGGCACCAGGTGGTCACGCTGTGCTGGAGTCCTTTCAGTAGGGTGTCCGGGAGATATTATGGTTTGGGTATTGTCCATGTTGCCACCTTCTCGCGCACCAGACAATGCAGCTGCGCAATCTCTTACATTCGGTGGCCGCGAATGATCAATTCTGGTCGAAGCGCCCTAAAGCCCAAATAACATTCGGTGGCGAGAAAGAGGAGTGTGTGTTGGCTACGCTTGATTTGACTTGATTTGATTGTGCCGGGTGATTTGAGTGCGGCTTGACGACCCGCTGCCGTCCCACCAGGTACCAGGTGATGCAGCTGTGCTGGCTGCCCACCTCCCAGCGTCCCACCGTACACCGGCTGCACGCGCTGCTCTCCCAGCTCACGGCTCCGCCAAAGGACGACTTCGAGGAGAGGTGGGTCGCTGTCGCCGCTGGCGCTGGTCAACTGGTCATCTGGTCAACTGGATCAACATGTCGAACCGTTTTCAACATTCCCACCCCGTTACGGATCAATTCGTCTGATCCATTTGATCCTGTCGGGCCTCTTTCGACATGGTATGACCCTACCTAACGCCATATTGCCCCGCCTGACGCCCTGTAATTCCGCCAGATGTCATCCGCTCCCGGCAGATGTGCTCTGATCCCAGCAGATGTCATCTTACCCGTCTGACCCATCTGCTGAGATCTCACCCCACGTATGTCGGATGCTGTGTCATCGTGCGACCCAGGTCTGATTTGTCTGTCCGTCCCGGCTGATACCCTTTTGACCCGTGGCCGTGTGACCTTCCGGACGTTGCCGACTCGTCTGACCCGGCTGATCCTTTTGACCCGTGACCTTCGGGACGTTGCCGACTCGTCTGACCGGCGCCTGACCTCCGTGCGCCGCAGGTGGGAGGCGATGCGGCCGCGCGGCCGCGCCGACGGTGGCTCCGGCTCGGCGACGCCGGAGCCGGAGCCGGAGCCGGAGCCGGAGCCGTCGCAGCCGGCCAGCCTCGACTCGGAGCTGCACGACGCGCTGCGCAGCCTGGACCGGATGCTGGCCGCCGAGGAGACGGTGTCCGAGTCGGCGGCCGACACGAGCGGCGCCGCCGACGCCAGCTCGGCCGGCGGCGGCTCGGAGGGCGACGACAACGACGACGACGACGACGACGGCGGTCTGGCGCGCCGGCGCGAGCAGTCGCGCAGCGTGCAGGACTTCCTGACGCTGACGGCGCCGCTCGACAGTCTGGAGGACTGGAGCGAGCGCGCCGACAGCGACGAGGCGGACGACTCGCGCGTGAGTAGCGCGACTCGCGGCCGGCCGCCGGCGGAGGGCTGTGCGGGGGTCGGCGCGCGGCCGACGACGGCCGGGCGGGCCGAGTCTGCTGGCGAGCCTGCTGGTTGTCGGGGTGACGCGCCGCCTGCCGCCGGCTGCCACGTGGTGGAGACGGGCGCGACCGGTTGCACTGCTCCTGCTCCTGCTCCTGCTCCTGCTCATGCTGGCCGCACGGAGGCTGAGCGGCGGCCGGCCGGTATGGGTGCAGTTGCTGAGAGCACAGACGCAGCACCAGCACTGGTGGAGGCAGCACTGGTGGAGGCGGCCCCCGACGCTCCCGAGCATGGTGGCGATCACGGCTTGGACAGTGCGCACGCTAAGCATGAGGTGCCACAGCTGTGCGTGGTGGCGGCCACGCCGCCGCGGCCGCCGCCGGCGGACGAAGTCGGGCAGATCTCGCCGGCGGAGGTGCCCCCGGTTGTTGAGTCACGTGCTTTCAGATTTGTGCTGAATGAAAAGACAGCTGATTCTGTTGATGTCAGTGGTGTGTTGGACAGTGAGGGGTCCGAGGCAGACAGTGCATCGTATTTCACAGCGAACGGCACGATAAACTTGGCGGAGAGTAGTGCTGTTAAGGAAACACTTCACGAACAGCAGACCAGCACGCCCCGCGATCGCAGTCCCCCAGTCGGCGAATACTTCGATTCTTCATACCATTCGTCAACCGAATTGGTGGTGGAGGTGGAGGAGGAATCGACCCTCATGGGCAGCCGCCAGTCGGCGCCGCACTACTCGGCGCTCGCCACCGCCGACACCGACGATTTCGGCGGCGACAGCGATGCCGACTGCGACGCGGCGTTGCTCAACGTCGCCGCCGACGACGCCGAGTCGGACGACACGTCGGACGGCGAGAAGACGGCGCGCCACCTGCCGGGCGGCGCCGGCGACGTGGCGGGCGCGACGCCGCCGGTCAAGACCGGCTCGCCCGCCTCGCCCGCCTCGCCCGCCTCGCCCGCCTCGCCCGCCTCGCTCAGCCCCACGCCGGGCGAGGCCGGCTCGCCGCCGCGCAGTCCGTCGCTCAGCTCAACGTTCGGCCACAGCACGTGCGACGAGCTGGCCGAGCTGCAGGACGAGGACGAGGTGCGCTCGCTGTGCTCGCGCGCCGAGCTGGTGCCGTCCAAGCTGTGGGGCTCGGCGGACGGCTGGGGCTCGCCGTTGGCGCCCGAGCGGCGGCCCTCCGCCGACGTCATCACCGTCATCGAGCTGGCGCCGGCCGACGCGGCGGCCGCTGCCAAGTCGTCGACACCGACAGCGAGCGTCGCATCGGCCGAGTCGCCTGTACCAGCACAGCCGCCCGAACTAGTGGGGTCGCCACCCGTACCGGTGGAACTAACAGTACCAGTGGAGCTGCTTGTGGCAGTTGAGCTGCCAGTACCAGCAGAGCCAGCGATGCCGCCGAAGCTGCCTGTACCAGCGGAACTAACTGTACCTGTGGAGCTGCTAGTACAAGTTGAGCCAGTCGGACCAGCAGAGCCATTGATAACACCGAAGCTGCCTGTACCAGCGGAACTAACTGTACCTGTGGAGCTGTTAGTACAAGTTGAGCCGGCCGGGTCAGCAGAGCCAGCTATGCCACCAAAGCCGCCTGTGCCAGCGGAACTAACTGTACCTGTGGAGCTGCTAGTACAAGTTGAGCCACCCGTACCACCAAAGCCAGCAGTACTACCGAAGCCGCCTGTACCAGCGGAACTAACGGAACCAGTGGAGCTGCTAGTATCAGTTGAGCTTCCCGTACCAGCAGAGCCGGCTGTACCAGCGGAGTCTCCCGTGGCGGCGAAATGTCTCGTGCCAGCGGAGCCCACAGTACCAACAGAGCCACCCGCACCTGTAGAGCCGCCCACGCCCTGGGAGTCGGCCGTGCCGGCGAGGCCGGCGGTGCCAGTCCAGCTGCCGGTGTCAGTGCACGCGGTCGTACCAGCACACTCCCTGGTGTGGGCGGAGCCGCCGGCAGCGGCGCCACCCTGTGACAACGACACACCCGCGACGGCCGCACTCCCGACGACGGCGGTCGCGCCACAGGCGGCGGTGAGGCCGGCGGGTGTCGCTCGCCACCCGTGCGCGTCGGGTGTTCTCGTCGCAGCCAGGGCATTTCCATCGGCGCAACAGATGGAACCGATACAACCGGTGGAACCGATGCAATCGGTGGAACCGGTGGAGCCGGTACAATCGGCGGAGTCTGCGCGCGCATTCACGTCGGACATGTTCCGGCAGTTGGGAGCGGAGCCTCTGCTGCGTTGTGACGCCTCCCGGCCTGCTCTCCTCGAGACGGGTGTGTCCTCAGGGGCAGCGACGGAGTCGCAATGCTTGGAACATGACTTGTCGGAAGCCGTTCCTGTTGCGGTACCGGAGATCTCCCCACCAATGCGGCGGACTCGTGATACCGCCGCGTCGCCGTGTTCGGAGCAAGTGGAGCGTGCTGTCGTTGTCGCGCCAGAGATGGCGCCACCAGCGCGGACAGGCGTCGGCATCGCGCTAGCCTCGGAGCCAAAGTCTGACCAGCGGTGGGTGAATCTCAGCTGGGAGGAGCCGGGCCCGTCGCCGGTCGACGCCACCGCCTCGGCCTCCGCCCGGGACCCGGGTTCGGGACCCTGCAGTATCCCGGGTTCGGTATGGACGGCGATGGCGGACGCGACTGCGGACGCAGCGTCCACAGACGACGTGATCGTCCTGCCCGCTGGTGGCCCGGCGAAGTTGTTAGACGTCTCGACCGACGTCGGAGCCGAACTGTGCGTGGACGTTCCGACTGAGGTTAGAACTGATGCTCCAGTTGATCCACTGGACGCTCTCAGGAAACATGCACAGGACTCTCAACAGCAGACCTCAGATGGTGTTTCAACGGACGATCTAGTAAAAGTGAATGCGAGCAGTCAAGCTGACGCTGTAACAAGCCACCTGGCCGTTGGCACATTGGGTTATCGGAATGGCTCAGAAGTTGACCCGGCAACCGAATCTCGGACGAATCTCCCTGCTGATGTCTCAGTGGACACTTCGGCGGCAGTTGCGGTGGACATTCCTGCGGACGGTCTGGTGGACGTTCCTGTGGACGGTCTGGTGGACGTTCCGGCGGAGGGTCTGGTGGACGTTCCTGCTGACGGTCTGGTAGATGTTCCTGCGGACGGTCTGGTGGATGTTCCTGCGGACGGTCTGGTGGACGTTCCTGCGGACGGTCTGGTAGATGTTCCTGCGGACGGTCTGGTGGATGTTCCTGCGGACGGTCTGGTGGACTTGCCGACTGATTTTGCTACGAAAGTCCGGACAGACTCTGCCACGGAAGCGCCGACGCACCCTGCAGTGGACGTGCCGGTCGACTCTGCAGCGACCGGTCCGCTGGACTTCGCGATCGGCTGCGCGGCGGACCGCGCGGCAGACGACGCGTCGCCGGAAGACGGCGTCAGCGTCTCGAGCGGCGACGGCAGCGGCGGGTTCGAGCTGGCCGGCGGCGACCTGCCGCTGCCGCTGACGGCCGCCGACCCCAGCCGCAAGTACCTGCTGGCGTCGGAGGCGGCGGCGGCGGCCGACGCGCCGGCGGCGCCGCTCGACGACGGCCAGTTCTGGCAGAGCCTGCGCCGCGCCGCCGAGCAGACGGCGCGCCTCGTCGAGGCGGCGCGCCGCGACTCGCCGCGGCGCGAGCCGGCGCCGGCCGCCGACTACCGCGCCATGTTCCTGGACGACGGCGAGGCGAGCCGGCGCCGCGACAGCGGCGGGTTCGACTCGCTCGGCGAGGCGGCCGACGCCGGCTGTGGTTTCTACTCGCTCGGCGAGGCGGCCGACGGCGGCGGCGGGTTCGGCTCGCCGGGGGAGGCGGCCGACGGCAGCGGCGGCTTCCAGCTGCTGCTGGTCGAGGAGGGCGACGAGACTTGCCGCGGCGGCGGCGGCGCCGCGCCGGACGAGGCGGGCGGGTGCCGCAGCTCGGCGCTGGATGCCGTCCGACTGGAGTTGACCCGCGGACTGGCCGTGACCGACCTGGCCGACCCGCCCGACCCGACCGACGACGGCCAGCACGAGGTCATGTGCCCGCCCGCCGTCCCCGGTCTGGAGACCATCAGTGAGGAGGAGGAGGAGGAGGAGGACGGGTATGGCGAGGAACAGCTCGACCAGATTCCCGACAGCTGGCGCGAGCGGGACTTCATCGAGGTGGGTGGCGCTGCGCTCCTGATCGGCTGGTCTGTAGATATGGTGAGCGGTGGGCCTTGCCAGCGGTGGGTGCCGCCCTCCTCCCGGGACACGACTGGGTTGTGGTGTTGTACATGTGATGGCAATGAGTCGCGTCGCTCTCTTCTGGGGTTGTGTTTGTGGGTTGTGGGTTGTGAGGGTTGTGCTGGTGAGTGTACATACATATGGATATGGGTCTCACTCCCTACTTGAGGTGGTGCTGGAGTTGTGGTTGGTGGTGGCCAATGTTGGGCCTTTCCCCACTTCAGGAAAGGGGGACGTGGTTGGGTGTGGGTGGGGGAGGAGGAGTCACAGGTGTGGCTGGTGCTACCTACTCGGGTAGTGCTGGGGTTGTGGGTGGTGCTGTCCGATGTCGGATGGCCAGAGTCACAGGTGTGGCTGGTGCTACCTACTCGGGTAGTGCTGGGGTTGTGGATGGTGCTGTCCGATGTCGGATGGCCAGAGTCACAGGTGTGGCTGGTGCTACCTACTCGGGTAGTGCTGGGGTTGTGGGTGGTGCTGTCCGATGTCGGATGGCCAGAGTCACAGGTGTAGCTGATGCTCCTTTTACAGGACGTATTCAAACTTTGCCGCCAGACCGGGGATAGTACCATTCGGCGTCGCGCATATCAAATTTGTCCCAAATGTCCACTTACCCTTCCTGGACGTCGTAATTTTTTTTTACAGACTGGCCGACGTTGAATTGCAATATTTTTGGCGAGGGGTAAGATGCTCGTCTCACAATCGAAAGGTTGTGGGTTCGAGTCTCACCTGTCGCTATCCTTCACCCGCGACCAATCGGCGTGAGAGATTGGCGACGCTACATGACTCAACGGTCGACCTGTCGTAAAACCAATAACCAACCAATATTTTTGGCGGGACTGAAGTATCACTGCATTTTAATGCTGTCGATATTGCCCACAATGCACTCGAGCATGTCTAGTGAAGCATGTCATTTCCGTGCATGCTGTTGAACGCCTGGCCGATACCTATTGCTTATTCGGGCAAACTCTGTTGTTCCACCCCGAGAGTCGCCTCGTATTAAAGTAGCAAATTCACGGCAAGCGAATGCGCTACATGCGCTGGGTGACCAGTCTCATCAAGCCTGAGAACTGAAGACAGCACTGTGTGTTGGATTAGCATATAAATTAATCTGGCGAGGCCCGTATCTACAAAACAACATCTGTTCCTGACATGCTCCAGTTATTTATCAACTAAGCATCTTGAAGCAAGCATTTACATTGTCAAGAATGCTTAATGTGTCGAGAAACAAGGCTCCGAAGAGAACTGGCCGGGCCCTGCTTCCCGCCGGCGGATATTTGCGCTTTGTTTGTCGGGATAACTCGGACCGTGGTCACTGGGCGTAATCGACGGCCGAACTTTCCCCGCCATTTGCCGCCGCCATAACCCAATTGTGGCGCACTTACGATATTGCAACCGCGCGCCCGTGGCGCAGTTCGGCGCAGAAATTCCAACAAAAAGCTCTTCCTGGAGGTGAGCAGGCCGTTGGGAGAGGCGTTCGCCGTGTGGCAATTTGTCCCGAGCACGGCGCTGGCGGGAAGACGGCGCGCGCGCGCGCCCGGTGTAGCCGTCGATAGCGCGTGCTGGTGTGCGCCCTGCTCGGCGGCTGGCTGAGCAGAGACGCCGCCAACTGCGGCGGTGGTGTGTCGACTGTTGTGTGTGACGCGTGGCTACTGGTGTGTGTCCGGCTGGCTGAGCAGAGACGCCGCCAACTGCGGCGGTGGTGTGTCGACTGTTGTGTGTGACGCTCGGCCACTGGTGTGTGTCCGGCTGGCTGAGCAGAGACGCCGCCAACTGCGGCGGTGGTGTGTCGACTGTTGTGTGTGACGCTCGGCCACTGGTGTGTGTCCGGCTGGCTGAGCAGAGACGCCGCCAACTGCGGCGGTGGTGTGTCGACTGTTGTGTGTGACGCTCGGCCACTGGTGTGTGTCCGGCTGGCTGAGCAGAGACGCCGCCAACTGCGGCGGTGGTGTGTCGACTGTTGTGTGTGACGCTCGGCCACTGGTGTGTGTCCGGCTGGCTGAGCAGAGACGCCGCCAACTGCGGCGGTGGTGTGTCGACTGTTGTGTGTGACGCTCGGCCACTGGTGTGTGTCCGGCTGGCTGAGCAGAGACGCCGCCAACTGCGGCGGTGGTGTGTCGACTGTTGTGTGTGACGCTCGGCCACTGGTGTGTGTCCGGCTGGCTGAGCAGAGACGCCGCCAACTGCGGCGGTGGTGTGTCGACTGTTGTGTGTGACGCTCGGCCACTGGTGTGTGTCCGGCTGGCTGAGCAGAGACGCCGCCAACTGCGGCGGTGGTGTGTCGACTGTTGTGTGTGACGCTCGGCCACTGGTGTGTGTCCGGCTGGCTGAGCAGAGACGCCGCCAACTGCGGCGGTGGTGTGTCGACTGTTGTGTGTGACGCTCGGCCACTGGTGTGTGTCCGGCTGGCTGAGCAGAGACGCCGCCAACTGCGGCGGTGGTGTGTCGACTGTTGTGTGTGACGCGCGGCCACTGGTGTGTGTCCGGCTGGCTGAGCAGAGACGCCGCCAACTGCGGCGGTGGTGTGTCGACTGTTGTGTGTGACGCTCGGCCACTGGTGTTCTGGTGTGCTACACCAGTATGTAGTCCTGTTCGGCGGCTGGCTGGGCGGAGATGGCACCCACCGACTGTTGTGTGTGTTACACCAGTATGTAGCGCTGATTGTGGCCGGCGGGAAGATTTGTTAGATTGAGGTCTGACCGGCGACTCGGGATGGCTACGCTGGTCTGACTGGTGACCTGGTTACCCGGGGATGGTTTGGCTGATCTGACTGGTGACCTCGTTGCCCGCGGATGGTTTGGCTCATCTGACTGGTGACCTCGTTACCCGGGGATGGTTTGGCTGATGTGACTGATCCGACTGGTGACCTCGTTACCCGGGGATGGTTTGGCTGATCTGACTGGTGACCTCGTTACCCGGGGATGGTTTGGCTGATCTGACTGGTGACCTCGTTACCCGTGGATGGTTTGGCTGATTTGCGTTGACCAGATCATGGTAACCAGGGCGACCTGGTTACCCTGATTCACCAGTGTTCTCAAATTAATTTTGAGTTAGGGTGTCTGATGTAAGAAAATTGTCAGTAATTAGGAAAATATTTTAAGATTGAGGTACTTAGGCAATCATTTTCGGACAACTGAAATGTCGAATCCCAGGTAGAGCTGTTGAATTTGATTCAAGGAAGGAATTATGTCCATGTGTGAATTTAAAAAAATAACATTGGGAGGCATTTTTGGATACGATATCTACAGAGCTAAGAACAACTGGATGTGTCCTGCGTGCGCAAACCTGACGAACAGCTGGGATAAGAATGCAGAAAGGATATCGAAGGCGATGTAAGAAAAACCTGTGTTAGGTGTCGATTTGCACCAAACTGCATGAATTGTAAAACCCTGGATTCCACAGATACCACATTGAGTGTCAGTAGTAGTTGTCAACATGTCCTACTGACAGCTAGCTACCGCTGACCGAGGTAAGTGTGCATAATCGTAACCAGTGGACCACTAAACAGTTAGCAGTGCCTTACTGTCGACCCAACCTGACCTAGCCTGTCCTAACCTGACATGACATGACCTAACCTGACATAACCTGTTTAACCTGATTTACCTGGTCTAAGCTGATCTAACATGACCTAGCCTGACATGACCTGACATGACCCGACCTGACCCGACCCGACATGACCTGGCCTGACCCGACATGACCTGGCCTGACCCGACCCGACATGACCTGGCCTGACTTGACCTGACCTGACCATGCCGTTCCCGGCTGTTCACCAGGTGCAGATCCGTCCGGCGCACGACACCGACGACAGCCAGGACCTGGGCGACCTGCCCGAAACGTGCATCGACTTCAGCCGCGAGTCGAGCGCCGGCGAGGCGGCCGCCCGCGCCCCTGTGACGTCACCGGACGCGAGCGTGACGTCAGCCGACGACGACGGCGTGACGGGTCAGGAGGCGTACCGCCGGTTCCCGGCGCTGACCGGCCGACAGGTCGAGCCGACGGGCGCCGGCGCGCCGCGCCACCAGCCGGCCGACGGCGACACCGAGCTGATGCGGCGCCTGGACGGCCTCGGCCGACACGCGTGTGACGTCACGCACGCTGGTGGTGACGTCACGCACGCTGGTGGTGACGTCACGCACGCTGGGAGTGACGTCGCCGGCGGTGCGCAGGACGGCGCTCGTCTGGCGATGGGCGGCGTGGGTGGCGACGTTGGTAGCAAGGGTGTTGGTGCCGGTTGCACGGACGGTGGCGGTCGTGGCGGCAATGGCAGCGCGGAGGTAGGGGAGCGTGTGGCCGGGTTTGGCGCCAATAATTACGCAGTTCTTGTGGGAGGGCTGGACGGTGGCGCCTGTGACGCGGAACAGATGCGTTGGCGGGACGACACGGACAGCACGCGACTGCTGCACACCAAGCAGCCGTCGCAGCGGACGGGCGCCGCCGTGGTGATCGATCCGATCCGAGACGACGTCGCGGTTGCCACTCGCCACGACGTCGGTGAGTCAAACCGGGGCGTGGCCTGCGCCGCCGGCTCCGTGAGTCCATGTTGGCGAAACGGCGACGCTTGCGGTGGGCTTGGTGCTGCGCGCAGCACGGCCCACGCGTCAGAGCCGGCGGGCGGTTGGCCGGATGTGGATCCGGCCGCGGATCGAGATCCGGTCGCGGATCTCGACGGCATCGCCGACTCGGAGGTCGTCAGAGTTGCGGCTGATGCGGATCTCCCGCAGAAGCCCATCAATGGGGTCGCCCATGTGGGGGCGACTGCCGCAGTTCCCGACGCTGAGGGTGTACGTGATCTCGTGCATCGGGTTGCGGCGGGTTCCGTACGTCCGCATGTGCTTAGTAATGATGTGGTCGACAGCGAAGGCGTCGATGATGGCGTTGGCGGTGTCGTTGCTAGCGTAAAGCAGGAAGGGAGCTGTGTTGGAGACGTGAAGGAGGCTAATGGTAACATGAAGGGCGTAGAGAAGATTGAGAGTAATGTAGATTATATGGGGAAGGCGGCGGCCAACATCAAGGACTTTGGAAAAGTAGTAGACAGCAGCATCAAGGATCTGGAGCAGCTAGATAGTGGCGTCAGGGAAGCGGAGAAGATGAACAGCAACGCTTTGGACTTGCAGAAGACCAATGGCACCGCCGTGGACTTTGAGGCGGTGGACGTTGTCATCAAGAATGTTACGAAAGCAGTCGTCAGTATGAAAGGCATGGAGGGAACAGACAAGGACATCAAGGGCATCCACAGGGCTGACGTCAGCATCAAGGACATGGCGACGGCGGGCATCAACAGCAGGGACGTGAAGACGACAGACGACGACGCCAGTGGCAACGCGGCTGGCGGCGTTGCCTTGCCGCAGCTCGACAGACGGACCCCCGCCCACAATGACATCACCGCGGCCATTGACGTGAGCCGGCTGGTGGTGGAGGACCTCGACTCTCCTCTGGCGCGCTGGCCGCCGACAGGGTCCCCGCCGGCGCGCTCCGACTCCGAGTCGGACTCGGACTCCGACGTGCTGGTGGTGGACACCGAGTCGCACGAGGCGCGCCTGCTGGACGGCGGTCGGCCGCGCGCGCACGTGGCGTTCGTGTCGGCGGCGGCGGCCGGCGGCGGCGGCGGCGGCGGCGGCGGCGAGCTGCTGGCGCCGGCGCAGTTTGACCTGGCGCCGGCGCGGTTTGACCTGACGAACGCGGCCGGGGTTCGCGGCGATCAGCTGCTGCCGGCGCCGGCTGACTGCCTCGACTCCGACTACGAAGGTCAGTAGCGGGCGCGGCTGCCCGGGCGAGCCGCGTTTTGGTGTGTGTGTGTGTTGACGGTGTTCGAGCGGTAATAAAGTGCGTTTGGCTGTGTTCGCTGTGGTGGTGTTTTGGGATCGGCGCCCGCCCACAGGCCTGCGCCAACAGCTGCACAGCCCTCGGCCCAGCGGCGGCTGCGTGTTGTCTCCGGATGTGTCTGGGCCGTGGTTGGAAAAATAGGCTGCTCCTTGCATTTTTGGCGTCTAAAATATTATCCTATCCAGAAAATCATCTTCTATTTGTCTCATTTGGTTGAATGGTGCTGCTTGATAATGAACTGTTCCGTCATGAAGTGCTCAAGATTCACTGGTAAGTGCAAACTGGGATTATAATTCCACAAGCTTGAAGAAATACGTGCTCTTTCATATCCGAATACCCAAAAATTGTCCTGCACATCGATGACTACACAGTGCAAATCCAACCTTGGTCTGGGCTGCACGTTTGACGCATCGACAGTGCCCACGATGTGACAATGTCACCAGGAGACGGCGCCGCTCTTGGCCAGTTGTCAGCTTTTCTCGCCGGAAATGCAACTGCAGAGCTGTTGAGCTTTCACTCTGAGCTTCGGGCTACTTGGCTTCAATTTGGATCAATTCGCCGGGAGCGGCTGCATGTTGCCTTTTGAGAGGACGCGATAAAATAACTCATCCTTCGCCCAGGCTGGGTTCTTTTCGTCACGTCTGCAGTTCGAACCAAAACTCCCCCCCCTCCTCCCCTACAAAATAGTGTAACTCCCTACTGAAGAATCTCCAGCTCATTTGACGTTCGTTTCTGAAAGTTGTATCACTGTTAGTGCTTCTCTGCAGTAGGTGCGCAGTTGAAATTGGTGAAATGTATCGGGTCGTGTGGCACCACGGCCACGCTGAAGGCTGCTCTGCCCGGGGTCACCTACCATACCTTGCCTATGTTTTGGGGACGGAAACTGCTCTCCTGCCCGGGGTCACCAACCATACCTTGCCCATGTTTTGGTGGCGGAGGCTGCACACTCCTGCGCGTAGCCGAACTAGCCTACCGGATCCAGGTGCTTGCCAATTTTGACTGAGTCATGATTGTGGAAGAAAACTCACGTCGGTGAGTATTATGGTATATGCATAACCATAATCAAGCACACCTTCGGCGCGCGTTTAAACCTCAAAGCAGCCGCCATTATTATTTGTTTCCATCCGCCTAGTGAGTCGGAACGTGGTTCATATATCCCCGTCCTGCCATAGGTGCAAAGTAAAAGATGCGCCGACGGTGTAGTCAGCGCAAAATTAAACACCAAGCTATTCCCATCTCGCAATCCGACGCAGGCTGCACGCGTAGCATCCTATGTGCATGTCGGGCCTGAACGACGGCGTTGCGTTTTAGCACGACACGGCGTTACAGTGAGGTGGCATTCCTGTGGCGCTGTGATACCACGGTCCTACTGGAACCACCCATGCGACCTGATAGTGACTTCCCTATGGTCCTGTGTGATGTGACCTCGTGACTCGTGGAACCCTATCGTGATGTCTGTGGCTCCCACCACCTCCCATGCAACCTTACATCGACACTCCTATGGTCTTATGTGACGTGACCTCGTGACCCATAGGACCCTATCGTGATATCTGTGACTCGCACCATCTCCCTACAACTATTCATGTGACCTCACATTGACCTTCCTTTGATCTTACGTGACGTGACCTCGTGACGCATGTAACCCTATCGTGATGTCTATGGCTCCCACCACCTCCTTGACTCTTCCCATGTGACCTTACAGTGATCTTCCTATGGTCTTGTGTGACGTGACCGATGAGACCCTACCGTGAATCTGTTGGTCCCACCACCTCCCTGCCACTTTGTCTTGACCCTGACGTGAATTACCAAATCCCATACCCCCTTGTAGTCCTACCGTAATCTTCCGTGATACCCCTGTGGCCCTGTCGCCAGACCCTGACCAGGTGGCCCTATGGTGACCTCTATGTGACCCTGCCACCACGTGACCCTGTCGTAACCCAGTGCGCCAAAATTCACGATTTTATGTGCTGAGGCAAGGATGCAAATAAGACTTTAAAGTGACCTAGCTTCCAAATCCTGAGGAATATTGTCAACAAAATCGGAATTTGTGTCTAATTTGTGGTACGGAATCCGCTAAATGCGATTTTACTTCAACTGGCTACCTCAATTTCTCCAAGACAAACATTTTATATTTACATCTTGACACCTAACTCAGCGAATTTGGCAACACTGCCGTGACCTCCCTGTCACCATGTGACCCCCCTGTCACCATGTGACCCTGCCGTGACCTCCCTGTCACCGTGTGACCCTGCCGTGACCTCCATGTCACTGTGTGACCCTGTTGTGACGCCGCCATGATCTCCCTGTCACCATGTGACCCTGCCGTGACCTCCCTGTCACCGTGTGACCCTGCCGTGACCTCCATGTCACTGTGTGACCCTGTTGTGACGCCGCCATGACCTCCCTGTCACCATGTGACCCTGCCGTGACCTCCCTGTCACCATGTGACCCTGCCGTGACCTCCCTGTCACCGTGTGACCCTGCCGTGACCTCCATGTCACTGTGTGACCCTGTTGTGACGCCGCCATGACCTCCCTGTCACCATGTGACCCTGCCGTGACCTCCCTGTCACCGTGTGACCCTGCCGTGACCTCCATGTCACTGTGTGACCCTGTTGTGACGCCGCCATGACCTCCCTGTCACCATGTGACCCTGCCGTGACCTCCCTGTCACCATGTGACCCTGCCGTGACCTCCCTGTCACCGTGACCTGCCGTGACCTCCTGTCACCGTGTGACCCTGCCGTGACTTCCCTGTCACCGTGTGACCCTGCCGTGACCTCCCTGTCCCATGTTGCCGTGACCTCCCTGTCACCGTGTACCTGTCGGACCCCCCGTGTGACCCTGCCGTGACCTCCATGTCACTGTGTGACCTCGCCGTTGTGACCCTGCCGTGACCTCCTGTCACCGTGTGACCCTGCCGTGACCTCCCTGTCACCATGTGACCCTGCCGTGACCTCCCTGTACCATGTGACCCTGCCGTGACCTCCTGTCACCGTGCCGTGACCTCCCTGTCACCGTGTGTTACCCTGCCGTGACCTCCATGTCACTGTGTGACCCTGTTGTGACGCCGCCATGACCTCCCTGTCACCATGTGACCCTGCCGTGACGTTACTGACCCCGCCACGTGACCTCCGCAGGCGACTACGAGAGTCTGCCGCTGGAGCCGGGCGCGGCCGGAGCCGAGCCGGCCGCCGGCGGGCTGACCCGCTCCGTGGCGTCGTACAACCTGTCGGACAGCGGCGCCACCTGGACGGCCGATCCGCCCGTCAGCTGGGAGTACCCGGCGCCGGCGCCGGCTGTGTCGACCGGTCAGCCCGCGTCGCTGCCGGCGCCGGCGCGCTTCGACGTGCTCGGTCAGGACGAGGTGTACCACTGGGTGAGTAGGAGCGGCAGGTCGTGTCGACGGGTGTGTTGGTGGTGGTGGTGGCAGGCTGGTGTGTTGGTGGTGTGTGTGGCAGGCTCGTGTGGCGACGGGCATGTGTTGTGTTGGGTGGTGGTGGTGGCGGCTGGTTTGCCAACGCGGTGTGTTTTTGTGGTGGTGGTGGCAGACTTGGTGTGTGCGCACGAGACGGGCAGGTGTGTTTTGCTGGTGTGTGGGCTCTGAACGGTGACTGCGCCGACACTCCGTCCGCCAGATGGCGCGCCAGACCAGCCGTCTGGCGGACGGTCAATCTGGCAGATGAACAATGGTCGAGTGTGGTGCCTGATGATTGTCGCCTGTTTATGTCCTGCTAGCCCCATAGCGGAGTTTGCAGGCGATGGCCACCTCAAGCGGCTCTGTGTTTTACGGCAAGGCGGGGCTCCATTGGCGGAGCCCGGTGTGCTCGTCTTCAGTCATCGCGATGCGCTTGGCCGAGAAGTCAGCTGGTAGGCAGCCCAGTGGGGTCAGCTGGTAGACAGCCCAGTGTGGTCAGCTGGTAGGCGGCCCAGTGAAGTCAGCTGGTAGGCGGCCCAGTGGGGTCAGCTGGTAGGCGGCCCAGTGAAGTCAGCTGGTAGGCGGCCCAGTGTGGTCAGCTGGTAGGCAGCCCAGTGAAGTCAGCTGGTAGGTGGCCCAGTGAGGTCAGCTGGTAGGCGGCCCAGTGTGGTCAGCTGGTAGGCGGCCCAGTGAGGTCAGCTGGTAGGCGGCCCAGTGTGGTCAGCTAGTAGGCGGCCCAGTGAGGTGACGAGACGCAGGTGGCGAATGGGCGACCGTGTCGGACCATTTATGTCTTTCGGTTCAGACTTCCTGTTCAATCGGAATTCCACAATTGGAAAGTGAACTCAAAGCAATCCGGACAGGCGGGGATAGAACAAGTTCTGCCTTAAACCAACTGTCTCCCCTTTAATCCAGTTTTAAAGCGCTCTGATTCTTCATCCTTTTTCTGATATGTCCTGACATCGGCCTACTCGGATCTGACCTGACCTGACCTGACCTGACCGACAGATGGAGCGGCGCCGGTCAACGCCACCGCCAAGCTCTGGCAACCGGCCCTCTGACCTGACCTAGCCTGCCATGACCTGACCTGACCTGACCTGACCTGACATGGCCTGACTTGACCGACAGATGGAGCGGCGCCGTTCAGCACCGCCGCTCGGCTCGGACGGCCTGCCGACGGCCGGCCCGCTCACCGACGAGGAGCGCGTCATCGACGCGGCCATCCCCACCTACGACGGTGTGCGCGCGTTCGACGACGAGGCGTCCTCGTCGTCCGACTCCGAGCCGGAGACGGAGCCGGAGCCGGAGCCGGAGCCGGAGTCGTGGCGGCCGCCGCCGCTGCGCTACGCGCGCACTCGCCTCCTGGAGTCGACCGAAGAGGAGCGCCTGGAGAGGCTGGAGCGCGACACCCTGGAGGCGGACGCGCTGGAGACGGACGCGCGGGATTCTCGCGGCGTCCGTGACGCGTCGGACACGCAGGACGCTCGGACGAGGTGGGACGCTGAGGTGCGGGCTGGCGCGGCGGAGGCACCGTCCGTGGAGGTACCGGTCGAGTCGAGCCGGCGGCAGGACGGAGCCGGCCGGGAGGACGGCGAGCACGACTCGACGCGTGTCGGACGGCAGAGTGCGAGCCAGCGCGGAGACCGGCTGTCGGGTGTGCGGCAGCAGGGGCGGCACTCGGACGCTGTGCATGGGTCGGAACAGGGCGGTGGCGGCGTGGCCACTGTCGAGCCGGCGGAGCCAAGCGCCCTGGCGGCCGTCGGTCCGGCTGTGTCCGATCTCTCGGCGGGTGTCGGCCCGACAGAGTCGGACCTTTCGGCGGGAGTCGATTCAGCTGTGTCCGATCTCTCGGCGGGAGTTTGCCCGACAGAGTCGGACCTCTCGGCGAGAGTCTGCTCGACACTGTCGGACCCGCCGACAGGTGTCGGCCCGACACAGTCGGACGTGCCGACAGGTGTCTGCACGACAGAGTCGGACCTCTCGGCGGAAGCCTATCCGACAGAGTCCGATCTCTCGGCGGGCGTCGGCCCGACAGAGTCGGCCGACCTGTGGTCGGTGCCGGCCGCTCACGAGCCGCTGTACCCAGGCGCCGCCGAGGCGGCGCTGCTCGAGCCGTGCGACGAATGGGCGGCGGCCGAGGAGGCCGTCCGCCGACTGCGGCTGGAGCGGCTGAATCAGCAGCTCAGCCAGCAGCCGGGCGTGCCCGAGCGCCAGCAGCAGCTGCGCCAGCTGAACCGGCTGTGGGGTGTGCCGGACGCCGGGGAGCAGGACGGCCGGTACACGCCCGACTGGGAGCCCGAAGACGACGACGACGACGGCAGCAGCTCCACCAGCGGCGAGTTCGTCTGGCAGGTGAGATCGGCGGGTGTGACGGCCGGGGCACCTGGCAGCAGCTCACCAGTGGCGATTTGTCTGGCAGGTGAGGCGGTGGGCGTGCCGGCTATAGCAGGCGAGCATAGGTATAATGATGTGAGCTGTTTTATTTCTATTTTATCTCATCACCATGCATGCTGAACTCCAGGCCAATATTTGTTTTTCCCAACTTCGGTGCTGGTCATAAACAGCAATACCGTACCTGGGATAGTGCACAGCGTGATTGTGACGACGGGCGTAGGTGTGGCGGGGGGGGGGGGGAGGCGCCTGACCGGCTCGTGTTGACGCTCATCCCTCGCCAGGACGGCGCCGAGCGGGCCGGGGACGAGCAGCGCGACGCCGACTCCGAGTCGGGCGAGGAGGAGTTCACGCCGAGCGTGTGGCGGCACGACAAGGAGCCCGGCCACAGTCTGCTCAGGGCCGCCGACCGCCACTCGGTACTGCACTGTCCTCCGGGCTCTTCTTACGGAGCTCTCTACCCTACGGACTCTCTCCCCTCCGGGCTGTCTCCCTCCGGGCTCCTCTCGCGGAGCTCTACCCTACGGACTCTCTACCCTCCGGGCTGTCTCCATCCGGGCTGTCTACCCTCCGGGCTCTTCTCGCGGAGCTCTACCCTACGGACTCTCTACCCTACGGACTCTCTACCCTCCGGGCTGTCTACCCTCCGGGCTGTCTACCCTCCGGGCTGTCTTCCCTCCGGGCTGTCTCACCGCCGGGCTGTCTCCCCTCCGGGCTGTCTCCCCTCCGGGCTGTCTCCCTCCGGGCTGTCTACCCTCCGGGCTGTCTCCCTCCGGGCTGTCTACCCTCCGGGCTGTCTCCCTCCGGGCTGTCTACCCTCCGGGCTATCTCCATCCGGGCTGTCTCCCTCCGGGCTGTCTCCCTCCAGGCTGTCTCCCTCCGGGCTGTCTACCCTCCGGGCTGTCTCCCTCCGGGCTGTCTCCCTCCGGGCTGTCTCCCTCCGGGCTGTCTACCATCCAGGCTGTCTCCCTCCGGGCTGTCTCCCTCCAGGCTGTCTCCCCTCCGGGCTGTCTCCCTCCGGGCTGTCTACCATCCAGGCTGTCTCCCTCCGGGCTCTCTACGCTTCTAGCTCTCTCACCTCCAGGCTGTCTCCCTTTGGGCTGTCTCCCTCCTGGCTGTCTCACCCCCGGGCTGTCTCACCTCCGGGCTGTCTCACCTCCAGGCTGTCTCCCTCCGGGCTGTCTGCCATCCAGGCTGTCTCCCTCCGAGCTCTCTACGCTTCTAGCTCTCTCACCTCCAGGCTGTCTCCCTCCGGGCTGTCCCCCGGGCTGTCTACGCTTCTAGCTCTCTCGCCTCCGAGCTCTCTCCCACTCCATGTATTCTCTCCCCTGTCTGCTTTTCTCTATTATCTCTTTGTTTCGCTGTCTCTCCCAGTCCGCCTGGCTCTGTATGGTCCTGACTGTCTATTTGTGTCTGATTTTGTTGCCTGTTTCTCATTCTCTTGCTCTATCGTAATATCGCTATGTCTATCCATCTGCAAAGCTGCACTGAAAGTCGTCCAGCAAATTTTTGTATTCCAGAAAATATCACCGGCGTGTGTTGCCAATTCGCTAAACTAACTAGCCAGCGCAGCCAGTAAGTGAGATAGGTCTGTGCCCTGTTGGAATGGAACGGGCTTTGTGCAGCTTCGGTAGCGGGATGACTACGACTTATCCGTCTTCAGTAGCAGGATGACTACCACTTGTCCGTCTTCAGTAGCAGGATGACTACCACTTATCCGTCTTCGCTAGCGGGATGACCACCACTTCCCTGCCTTCGGTAGCGGGATAACTACCGCTTCCCCGCCTTCCGTAGCGCGATGACTACCACTTCCCCTTCTTTATCACGAACAATGCTGGGCGCGAATGCTCAAAGACCAGGTCGGAGTGCCCCACAGCCCAAACAACCAGCCAACCATGAACACCGCCTGACGCTGATCCCACCCAACAGGAGCTGCGCAAGTCGGTGAGCTTCAAGCGCCAGAAGCACCACCGCATCTACGAGTACCCGCTGGCGTCGCCGTCGCCGGACGCGGCGCGCGGCTCGCCAGACCTGGCGGCCGCCCAGCCGCGCAGCACCTGGTCGTTCGTGGCGCCGGTGAGCCGTCGCGCGCGCTGCCACGTCAGACATTTCGCCGGGTGTCGCCCACTCCCCGCGAGAGAGCCTGCTGGCTTGGGTTGGTTTTGTTTACGTGCCGTCATGGCTCCCCCATCAGAGGATATTACTATTATTAGCATTATTATTCTTAATATTATTATTATTATTATTATTATTATTATTATTATTATTATTATTATTATTATTATTACTATTATTATTATTCATATTAGTATTGTTATTATTAGTAGTATTACTATTATTATGACGATGATGAGTATTACTGTTTTTCGTATTATCATTATTATCATTGTTATTATTATTATTAATTTATTATTATTATTATTATAGCAGCTTATATGGCGACACATTCACACAGCATGGTAGCTATTGGAGCGTCCGTCGCGGTGTGAGATTATAATATGGGCGGATAATGTGTTGGGAAACTGTGATGAAAGCACTGGTTGGAAAGGATGGAAGGCATCAGGATGTAGGGTCGGGACTCGCGGTTCAGGGTGTGGAACTGGGGCGCGACAGTCGATGGATGCCGCGCTCGTAACAAAGGCGTCGCGCTCGTGGGAATTCGCACACGACAGGTAGTTAGGGCACAGCAACCTAAATGTCCAAATGCACCATATAATTGTCGAAACTTGTACACCCTGGTTGCATCAGTTGATGTTCACCAAGCCGTGGTCTGACGATGCATCTGTCTCGCTATCCGTCTACAGTGACAGGACATTATGTTGCCTCCCGCGCCTGGTCGCAATGTCAGGTGTTACACCCCCCCCCCTCGCCTCACCACAGTTCCCAGCAGGTAGTACGTGGTATGTTGGAAGTGTCCAAATTAATTTTCACTTGGGTTTCAGGTGTAAGTAGATTCTTCTATTTTTACTATCAAAGATGTGACTAGAAATGTCGTGTGGTATATATCCGACTTGTATGCCATGGTATGGCATGATTTTGAGTCTGTCCTCGCCCAGCACCACTTCAAAAACATACAAGCAGTAACTGAATGTCATACATACTAGGTATGCTTTATTATCATGTGCTTACCGCCTGGGTGCACTGGCACAGATGAACAGAAAATGACAACGGGCGGACCAGCGTCTGTCTTGGGATGGAATTACTTGTCTTGCTATGTGATACTTTCCACCTAGCGAGCCGAATTTGGACATGTTGTGTGTTGAACTGTCGAGTCTCATCGAGCGCCCACCAGTTGACGCATGTGGCTGGTACCACGTTTACTCGCGGTCTCGCCGTGCGTCAGGCTCGCTTCTGACGTGTCTCCCGTGGTGCCCACCGGGGCGGGACGTCGGTCTGACGTCACACCCCCAGTCTGTTTGTTATTTGGGTTTAAAGGGCGCATCGACTGCAATGGTCATATAGCGCCCATCACACCCCCAGTCGTCGCCGGGCGGCGGGGCCTTGCCTGACGTGTTCCCCCGGCGGCCGGCAGGCGGCGGTGTCGCACTACACCGACTGGGATCTGGACGACGACGACGACGAGATCGAGGACGTCTCGATCACGGAGGTGGCCGAGTCGCCGGAGTGGCAGCCGGCGCGCGTGCCGGCCACAGCGCACTACTTCCTGGCGGCCGACGCGGGCGCGGACGCGGACGGTGACGACGACGACGACGACGAGTTCTACATCCGGCCCGACTGCCTGCGCGCCGGCGCCTTCTCCGGCGGCTCGTCGTTCACGCCCGGCCACCTGTTCCCGGCGTTCGACGAGCGGGCGTTGTGGGCGGGCGGTGGTGGTGGTGGTGGCGGCGGCGATGGCGGTGGTGACGCCGTCTGGTGGTCGGCCGCGGGCGGCGGATCAGCCGAGGACGAGCGCCACCTGGCGGCTCTGCGGGAGCGCGTCACGCCGGCCGACACGGCGCTGGACTGGGCCGGCTGGGCCGACCGCGCGACTGACGTCGGCGACGTCACCACTGCCGGTGCGGACACGCCCGGGCGGCCAGGAGGAAGCGGCGTCCTGCCCGCTGTCCACCTGGACATGTCCGGCCGGCCAGGAGGAAGTGACGGCGCCCCGCCCGGCGGCGACGTCGCGGCGCGTGGCGCGGACGTTTCGCCGCCTGTGTGTGATGTCGCCGTCTGGTCGCCCGGTGTGGACGTCACTCCCCCCGACGGGGGTCGGGCTTCGAGCCAGACATTGGTGGTGGCCGCGTCGCATCCGGAGGAGGCGCTGCCGGGGAGCGGAGACAGTGTGCCTGGGCCTGGTGACGCTGCAGCGACAGCTGAGGATGCCACCGTCGCATCTGACACGGAGGCTAATGTGAAGCGGCTGCAGACTGCACGCCGCGTGCGCCAGTTGGAAACCACCGGACAGGATGCGGATCCAGTAGAAGCGACGAGTCATACCGTGGATCATGTGAAGACCACGGATCGTACCGTGGATCATGTGAAGGCCGCGGAGTCCCTGGTGCAGGATGTAGGAGCCGCAGCACCTGACGCAGAGCACGTAGACGCCGCTGCGCTCAGTGTCAAGCAGGCGACAGTCCCGAAAGACTGCACGGAGAGGGCGGCTGACGCGGAGCGGACCGGGCGCGCAGAGCCCGGCACGGGTGCGGGAACCGCCTGGGACGTCAACACTGAACAGGCGACGGCCGCCGGCGGCCGATCGGCGCCGAGTCGTGACGCGTCGGCGCCGAGTCGCGATGCGTCGTCGCCGAGTCGTGACGCGTCGGCGCCGAGTCGTGACGCGCCGGCGCACGACGCGTGGGCGGCGCGGACGGCGCGCGACAAACTGTTCCTCGACCTGAGCACCGGGCCGCCGGCCGACGTCGCCGTCGACAGCGGCTACACGGGCTCGTGCGACGACCGCAGCGTCGCCGCGTTCGTCGATCTCGACGCGGTCGGCGAGTGACGCTCGCCGTCGACCGCCGCCGCCCCACCATCTCGTGCAATATTATTTATTATTGTTGGGTGAGCGCTCAGCTGTTAGATCTGAGAGAGCCGGTGCGCCGGACATATCACAATGCGGCGGCGTTTGCCCACCGCGCGTCTCGTTGGTCGCTTTGTTGGCCGGCCGGTGTGTGGCGATTTTGATTGGCTGGCGTTTGTGCTGCGCCCGCCGCCGATTGGTTGCCGCGCCGGCGCGCCTGACGGATGGCCTGCGGCAGTGTGTTTGCCAGTGGCTGTGCCGCCGTCGAATCGTCACCAGTGACGTGATGACGTCACCAGTGGCGCAATGACGTCACCGGTCAGGTGATGACCGTCGTTGATGGGGTCCACCCCTGCCGTTGATGAGCTCAGAGTGCGGTGGCTCGCTTGTGTGCGTGTGCGCGTGTGCGTACGCGCGTGCGCCCGCCAGAGGCCGAAGCCACGCCCGGCTGTGCGTGTTGCCACGCGACAAGCGCCGCTTGGCCGGGCGGGCCGGGCGGGCCAGGGCGGGGTGGGAAGCGAGGAGCAGGCGGCGGGCCTGCGCCGGAGAAACCGTCCGTCCACAGCGGTGAGGTGCCGCTGTCGCCGGCGGTGCGCGCCATTCCAGGGCGGGTGGCGCCAAGTGTTGGTAAATACACGTGCTCACTGACCGACCGCGTCTCTGTCTCAGGTCGTCGGCGTGTGACGTCAGGGTGTGGCGTCAACGTGTGACGGCGTGTGATGCACACGGATATTTTAGGCTCATAACTCGAAGGCAAACAGTTGTGGAGCCCAAGAGGTGCAGTGCCAGCCGAGTCAGCTGCGGCGCTGACAGCTGTGCGCAGGTAAAATAATGTTCTAACTTTTTTATTGCATGTTTTGCGATTGTCTGGTTTGTGCTTGACACACAAATGTGACCAAGTTGCAAAATAATTTTTAAATTCCTCACTTTTGCCGTAACTGTCAGAAATTGGAGTCGTTCGATGCATTGTTGTACGCAGGGATTAGGAATAACGAACGTTCGAGGAAAATTCATGCAATGCAAAAATGCTTGATTAGCTTCAGTCCAAAATGCTCGAAGCATCTTTCTTTTGTTCTTCCGTATCCCGAAGACGGTTTTTAGACTCTTATCAGAGTCCAGGCGGAACAAGAAATACCACGATGCGGTGCAAGACGCTTACATCAACTGCCCAAAGCGTGCCTTCTGATGTCGCGTGATCTTGACCTTACCTTGGGACGTTTTGGTCTTGCCCTCAACATACGCAGATACCTGATAGCTTGGAGCAATATTTGCGGGTGCACTGTTGCACCAGCACTGTTGTCTTATGCAATCGAAGCTGGAAGTATCGCAAGTCGTATATTTCATTGAATTGACCTGATCTGTGACCTAAAACGAGTCCAGCGGCGGCTGTGTTAACTGCTAAGAAGCAGGCTGAAAAAACGAACGGAACAACACTGATCCAGATCTACATCCAGAAGTCAACACAATCCCGATTCAACAACTGATCTGAGCCGACACCTACTCAGATCAAGAGGCTAATTAACGAACCGAATGTCGACCCACGCCGAGAAATCACCAAAAATCGGCACCGATCCGGCCAACCCGGATCCAGACGCCGCTCCGATTTAGCCGACACGTATGCAGGCGCCGCTCCAATCCAGCCTGGATCCAGAGGGTGCAGGTGCGGCGGAGGCCGTCAGAACAGCCAGACGCAGCACACGTCGCCGGGACGGGCGCAGTAGGCGTTCCTCATCCGCGGGGCTCGCCCGCAGCTCTTGGCCAGCGCGCAGTCGCCGCCGAACAGGCCGCAGCGCAGTCTGTGATTCGTGTGGTCTGCCGGCGGAGGTGGGCTCAACGTACCGGCATGGGGCAGTGATGGAGTTGCTATGTCTGTCGTGGGGCCTGGGTCCCGCCAACGCCGTCTTGCCCTCTTAGTATGGAACCCTATGGGTTGGCCCCACCGACACATTGGTAGCACTCGTGGCTTTAATGAATGTGGTCCCAGCAGTAATTTCCACTTATCCATCCATGGGGTGGGGAGGGATGCGAATGTGTCAGTGTTCCTCTTGGGACCGAGCCCAAACTACATCGAAAGCAGTGTTCAATCTTGAAACAAATGCAACCAACAGTGGAAGATTATCCACCCCCAGCAAACTGCCCGCCAATATCTCAGAAGCATGACGCCCACAGAAAACGGTTCCGACGGATAGACCATGACAATTTCGGAAGAACGTGAACATTTTTTCATCAAAATGACGTTGTACGGGCACTTGTGACGTCACGGATGACATCACTTATGACGCCCTGGGAGGAGGGGGGGGGGGCTTATTTTTGTAAGATTTCGAACACGAAGTGTTTGGGGATCGGGAAGGAAATGAGCATCGAACTTCCCTTCAGATAAATTTACGCCGACAATTATCGGTGCATTGATTTTGAAAGCGAAAGAGGGAAGACCAGAGGAGGGGGCGTAGGGCGACCCCCCACCCCCCACCCCCCACTCCGGGCCGGACGAGAAAGGTCACAGATCATTCCAACAGACAATATCCCGAGTGGTGACATGCCAGTGACCGCAGTCATCTACACTGTCCTCGCATTCCGCACGTGCATTGCGAGCGAGGTCGAAGATGGGATGTGTTTCGTTCGTACCTTGGAAGCAACACTCGCGTCCGGTGCCGCAAATCCCCTTGAAGGGCTGCCGCCAGTCTGGACAAGCGTCGCTGGGGAGACACGCACCCCCAGCCCACGCACACCCAACAGCGTCGGTGGGGTCGGCCGGCGGAGCTGCAGAAAAGGTATTCAATTAAAGAGGGCGCTACCAACAGAGGGAGTTCCTTAAAGATGGCGCTGCCAGTGGACGCAATCAGGGGGCAATTTCACTATTGTTTTTCCCTCGCACAGTTTGCTAACAGTGTGATGCAAATCACGAACTGTGTTAACTCGCATTTCACAAACGAGGACTAAGCCATCTGATGCCGTTCAACGTGCATCAGGCGAAACGAAGGCTCTTGACCGCACTGAGGTGCTTCGAGAGTTTGTGCGGAGGCGGCCTGACAGAAGGGCACGCTTGTTCGGCCTGATCTAGGTACGAACATTAAGGTCAACGTTATGTTCAGAATGTTGGCGTATGCAATGTGTAGCATGCTCTACAATATACGTCTTTGTGAGAACGAATTTGCGTCCACGCCTTTTGCGATTATTTTCGGACATGCATCGCATGCTATTCATATCGTGATATTCATCACATTTTCACCCACTGTATTGTGTTCTATTGCGTTGTATTCAATAGTGCTAATCATGGACAATATCAAGTATAAACCATGACGGACATAGCTATTCTGAATTAAAGTCATCCAGCGTGCTGAAGGCATTGTTCTTACAACTGTTGTACTAGTTAATTGTCGGATGGCTCCAGTTCTGATAAGAATGCTAAGTTTTTCACCAAGTCCTGTTAATCTATGTTCATACATTTTCACTTTGCAGGTAAAACAAACTCGGGCAGGTACCAGTTTCAGGTGGCTGGATAGTTCAGGGTAAGATTTTCAAAGCCTTTGTTAGCAGGTTTATTATGTATAATACATTATTATTGATGTGCCATAGTTAGTGTACATCCTTGTACGCTCTTTCTCGACGTGGTCTTATTTCGCGGCAAGATGTAAACTATGAAATCGCACCACTGAGACGCATCGTTACCGTGCCCGTCCCTTCGGTAAATGGGCAAACGGTCCAGTGAACATCCGTTTATCACATGTGATCTGTGCATCATGCACAAGAATGCAAACGTCGCGATGAATAAATCGATCCTGATTGGAGACAAAGGTTCGATGAATGGTTAGTGCGGTTCTTGGTACGACAGTTATGTACTCATGTATGTCAACCCTTCCATCAATAGAACAGCATGAGACTAAAACAAACAATGTGAGGCCCAACACCACGGAGGCCCCCTTTTGGGGTGGAACAGGAGGCCCTCTGGCCGCCCGAGAACGACTTCGTGGCGACCGCCACTGCACAAGGTCCTGGCTTGCAATCATAAATAGTGTAATTCTGACAAGAGTTTGTGAGTGGTTTACAAACGATGGGATTTTGCAATGCCTTTCAGTGATGATACGTATTTCAAAATAATATGATGCATTTTCAATAGTGATTAAGTGATAAAATTATATCCAATGAATGATACAAATAATAATTAAAAGACATGAGACCAAACAAAGTAAAGTATTGCATTTCTTCCGCAACAATATGTCATTCAGTTCTATAAACCCTTGATCAGAAAATGAGCTGAACTCGGAATGTAAACAAACAAACTCACATCCTATCGCAACCGTACACCTTTAAAATATTGACATGGACACTGATAGCGCGAACATAAAGCCCAACGTCGAGAACAGGTTTGAACTGCTGAAATTCATTTAAAAAAAAATAGAACAAGCATATAAGTACCCTGTACCAGAGTTCATTGACATGAATCCATTTCTTCTTGACCCTACAGTCTCCACCAAAATTCACACAACCTAGAACGTGTGTGCCTATATCACACGCGGTGTATTGACCACAATTGTTGACAACAACCTTGGTGAAATACAAACGCTGTAATGACGCACGTTTTCCCATAGTTTGTGATTAACAAACGATGTACTTTTGATTTTGTAGTTTTGTTAGTTCATGATACCTATTAGTGAAATGCCATCTTTACAAATAACAACACAAACGGTGTATACGAATTCGGTGTGAATACAGAGCTTGTGATTTTTGGTGAAATTGGCAGGAGAGAGAGAGAGAGAGAGAGAGAGAGAGAGAGAGAGAGAGGAGAGAGAAAGAGAGAGAGAGAGAGAGAGAGAGAGAGAGAGAGAGAGAGAGAGAGAGAGAGAGAGAGAGAGAGAGAGAGAGAGAGAGAGAGAGAGAGAGAGAGTGAGAGAGAGAGAGAGAGAGGATACAACATTCAGTATCAGCTGAATCGTTTCATTCTTGGCTACCACAGCCTGCGCTCACACGTATTACCATGTAGCCTCACCTAGCATGCTAGCTTAACTTCACCTAGCTTAGCCGAAGATAGAGCCCGTCGCAGGCCGGTGTGGGAACACCCGACCTTGGCGAGGGCTGTGCGCGTTTGGGCGGAAAGCGACACTCGGGGCCACACAGCCCGCAGTGCTGCGTAATGCAAACGGGGTGCTGCGCAGTAGGCACCATTCCACGACTATCGGGCAGCGACAGACAGACAGCGGTCAGCGGGTCGCAGACGCGTGTCCCCCCTCCTCCCAACTAGATGAGAGTGCGCATGCGGTCACTGCAGGGCAACACGGCATGCAGAGTTTCGTGATCAAAGCAGGGCGCTGCGCAGTACACATCATTCCACGATTACCGCAGATGGAGACAAACCGACCGAGAATGGGTGACAGCTCCTGAGGAAACAAAAAGATAGCTTCAGCTGCCACGCCCCCTTCTTTCATGGGTGGATCCAGGAAGTTTGATCGGTAGGGGGACTTTTATTTTGGAGGGGCGCCATTTCTCCTCTTCCTACTCCGAGGGGAGCCATCGGCTGATAAAAAAAAACTCGTTGAGTGGAGGGGGAGGGGTACACTGGAGCGTTCTGGAGGAACGCCACATCTCTATCGGGAGGGCGCCACATCCCCAAAGCACACTCTCCCACCTCCCCTGGATCCGCCAGTGCCCCGCTCGCCCTCCTGGATGCGCGCCTGATCACTCACTTGTCAGAGTGGCAGCGGCTGCGCCGGCCAGCACCACAATCACTGCCATTTGCCGGCGCATGCTGACTCTGTTCGATGTCGCCGTCGAGACCTCCAATTAGCGGGCGGTGGCCCGGACCTCCAATGAGCAGGCCGGCGGGCCGGCGTCCCTTTATGTACGCCGATGGCGTCACGAGCGTGACGTCACCTGTCGGACAATAGGGGTGACCCTCGCAGCCACGCTGACAGCACAGCGCCCGCCATCCGTCGGTGAGTCATGCACGCCCCCGTGCATTCAGAGCGTGACGGTTCGTCCTCCTGCCCCCCCACGCCCAGCCCCTTTCCGAGGTAGCGAGCAATAGCGCAGAACTGTGAAAATGGCAGAGGTAAACATGGTGCGATGGATGTACACAGGAGTATGTTTGAGTTTGAGTATGAGTATGTCAGGAGCACAGTAGTTGAGTTTTGCGTTTTGTTCGTAGTCGGTGTAGAGCTGGGAACCGGGAACCATGCATGCAACGGGAGTGTCCAGTTTTGTTGTTTTGTAAGTACAGAGATGTTTCCGTGCATCGTCTACTTGCATTATGTGTATTTGTGTCATGAGCATGGTGTGTGCGCTGGTATTCACAAAAATATACACTATTCGACACCACCTGGACACTGTTCAGGACGGGATACTGGTGTAGATAGGCTACTCTGGTATTATCACTAGGTACCAGGTGTACACTGTGCAGGACGAGGTAATAGTGTAGACACTAGACAGTCTGCGCTGGTATTACCACAATGTATGTACCAGGTGGACACTGTTCAGGACGAGGTACTGGCGTAGACGTCTCCGCTGGTATTACCACAAGGTACCAGGTGTACACTGTTCAAGACGAGGTACTGGTGTAGACAGTCTGCGCTGGTGTTACCACCAGGAGGCTGTATGTACCAGGTGGACACTGTTCAGGACGAGGTACTGGCGTAGATGTCTCCGCTGGTATTACCACAAGGTACCAGGTGTACACTGTTCAGGACGAGGTACTGGTGTAGACGTCTCCGCTGGTGTTACCACCAGGAGGCACCAGCACTGTTCAGGACGGAGTACTGGTGTAGACAGTCGACGCTGGTATGTCACAGTGATGCAAAAGATAGTCGATAAATGTACCAGCAGTTGCCAAGTCTAGGTCATCACCCTGCCACGTGTTGCCATGCTTCACGTCCATGCATGCATGAGTAATTGCACATCAGCCCCATCCGCGTGCCGTTGTTTTGCAACACCTGTGACAATAAAGCAGTACACCCAGCTGTGCTCGCTTAATCTCCAATTCCCGGTACACCTCGTGAACGGCTTGGTCATGAACGTAAAATGAGTGCCGATAGACACGAACAGTGCCCTGAGTGCATGGAGTGCACTCGGAACGAGAGGAAATCGTAATTGTTCATCTTACGATCTTCTTCGTGTGGAATTATATAGGCTAAAGCAGGTGGTAGGACATAATTGCTGCACAAACACACAGGGTGGTGACGAAATCAGGAAACACACGGATAGGAACGCCAGCCAGACACCGACTAAATGAACGTCACTCTCTCTCTCTCTCTCTCTCTCTCTCTCTCTCTCTCTCTGTCTCTCTCTCTCTCTCTCTCTCTGTCTCTGTCTCTCTCTCTCTCTCTGTCTCTGTCTCTGTCTCTGTCTCTGTCTCTGTCTCTGTCTCTGTCTCTGTCTCTGTCTCTGTCTCTGTCTCTGTCTCTGTCTCTGTCTCTGTCTATGTCTCTGTCTCTGTCTCTGTCTCTGTCTCTGTCTCTGTCTCTGTCTCTGTCTCTGTCTCTGTCTCTGTCTCTGTCTCTGTCTCTGTCTCTGTCTCTGTCTCTGTCTCTGTCTCTGTCTCTGTCTCTGTCTCTGTCTCTGTCTCTGTCTCTGTCTCTGTCTCTGTCTCTGTCTCTGTCTCTGTCTCTGTCTCTGTCTCTGTCTCTGTCTCTGTCTCTGTCTCTGTCTCTGTCTCTGTCTCTGTCTCTGTCTCTGTCTCTGTCTCTGTCTCTGTCTCTGTCTCTGTCTCTGTCTCTGTCTCTGTCTCTGTCTCTGTCTCTGTCTCTGTCTCTGTCTCTGTCTCTGTCTCTGTCTCTGTCTCTGTCTCTGTCTCTGTCTCTGTCTCTGTCTCTGTCTCTGTCTCTGTCTCTGTCTCTGTCTCTGTCTCTGTCTCTGTCTCTGTCTCTGTCTCTGTCTCTGTCTCTGTCTCTGTCTCTGTCTCTGTCTCTGTCTCTGTCTCTGTCTCTGTCTCTGTCTCTGTCTCTGTCTCTGTCTCTGTCTCTGTCTCTGTCTCTGTCTCTGTCTCTGTATCTGTATCTGTATCTGTCTCTGTCTCTGTCTCTGTCTCTGTCTCTGTCTCTGTCTCTGTATCTGTATCTGTATCTGTCTCTGTATCTGTCTCTGTCTCTGTCTCTGTCTCTGTCTCTGTCTCTGTCTCTGTCTCTGTCTCTGTCTCTGTCTCTGTCTCTGTCTCTGTCTCTGTCTCTGTCTCTGTCTCTGTCTCTGTCTCTGTCTCTGTCTCTGTCTCTGTCTCTGTCTCTGTCTCTGTCTC
>JAOTOM010003189.1:0-140006 GCA_034440615.1 Ashinkailepas kermadecensis
TACAATCTTCAACGGTCTGCGTCATGTTTACCATCGTGGTTCGATCCGTCCTGATCCACTGTCTAAATTCCACTTCGTCAGTCTCTGCCAAACTCGGCATACTGGTCAGAAAATTCCTGAGCTCGTTGACTCCGGGACACTTGTCACATTGCCGAAACATACATTCTTCGTTTTCCACGGAGCAAACAACTTTCTTCATAAGATCAACGACAGACAAATCGTGACGTATGGCTTGAACCATCAATTTCGGGTTTTGATGATGAATGCATACGCAAACTGAATGCGTCCCGCTAGCGCCGGCTAGCACGCACCAAGGTGGTCGCAGACTAACGAATGTGGAGAACCCAACAGGCTGAGGAGTTTGCTCCTTGTATTGATGGTAGGCTTCTCTCAAATTCGAAAGGACCAGTCTCTTCTGGTAAGTTCGCCTTATGCCATCCTGACATCGCACACTGACCACGTCTTTCTGTCCTGGTAGTGGTCTACTGATGTCGTCCTGCTGGTAGAAATTAATGACCTCGTCTTTTTTATTCTGGGAGAGAGCAGCAATCGACAGTTTCCTGTCAGTTGTGCCCAAAATTCCATGCGTCGCTTTCACTTCCCGAGCTTTTCGCACCATGTACAGGGGGGCACCGAACTTTGCAGCCGTTTTGTACATGGTAAATGGCGACAATGTCAAAATTTGAAGCTTCATTGCGTACGAGGTGCTTGGGTCCTTGAATTTGGCTACTAGTTCCTCCATCATGCTCTCATAGAGTTCTAAATCGCTTACTTTTTCCTCGGCTTCCGGTTCGTTTATCTCTACCTGATACGTTTTCGATAGGCGTCGCTTCATTCCCTTTTTCGCCGAGTCAAACTTCTGTCTGGCCTTCTTTTGGCGTTGGCTTTCAGAAAGCCCACCTGAAAGAAATACGATAGTCTCACCAGTGTTATCAATCGGGAACGATCCCCCTGGACCCACAATTCCAATCTGGTCTGGTTACGGCTTGCCACATTTGATCACAATTTAGGCCTCGATGTTGAAATTGAAAAGTATTTCGAATGCATTTAATAATCTAGTGACCCATCTTTTCACTGGCGGCCGCAGACCGCCGATAAAGGGGGCCAACTCGGCGAGGGCGCCGGGTGGATTCGAGAGGGCGCCGAGGCGATCCGAGAGGGCGCCGAGCGGATCCGAGAGGGCGCCGCTCTCCGATCCGAGGGGGGGAGGTGGGGGGTGGGGGGGGGTGGCAAGCGTCCCTGACGAGGGCGCCGGGTGAATCTGAGAGGGCACCGCTCTTCGATCCTGGGGGGGGGGCGGGCGGTGGGAAGCGTCCCTGACGAGGGCGCCGGGTGAATCCGAGAGGGCGCCGTTCTCCGATCCTGGGGGGGGCGTGGGAAGCGTGCCTGGCGAGGGCGCCGGGTGGATTCGATAGGGCGCCGAGGCGATCCGGGGGCGCCTCCTGAACCAAAGGGGGGGGCAAAACACATGATGGCCCCCTTTCGGAGCCAAAGGGGGCATGACCCCGTTGCCCCCCTGCGGCCGCCAGTGCTTCTTTTACAACCATTACAACTGAGCTCTATGTTTTACAAAGATATGCGTGACGTATGTGTAATATTAGTATATAGCACTGAAATTACCTGTGCGGATTGGCGTTTCTCCAACCGCCGACATAATACGGCGAAGATCGTCAGTGGCTTGTTGTCTGTCGGGAGAGACATCACTTGCTGGTCGTGAGGGTGACGACGATGACGATGTTTCGGCTTCAGCGGTATCCTGTGTCGGACCGACTATGCTGAGCACCTGATGTGCTGGGCTGTGAGGGATCTGCAATTTGCTGATCTTTCCACGGTACTTGCTTCCTGCATGTGGTGCAAAGGCTTGCCCCTGGATGCAACACACCTGTAATACTGGGATGTTTGTCGATGTATTCCTGGGTTAGTGGTCTCAAACCTGACCTCTTATGCTTTGGGTGTGAATTGAAAGGATTCGCACAAAATGTTGCCACTAACACCCTGTGTGCCATTCTTCATTCGCTTGTGAAGCCTCACCAATGTTACACACAGCACCGAAGGCTACTGACGACTAACTAGCATGTCAGACCCCAACAACGACGCCGCTACATCTCATCGTGCGAATCGCGTCTCCGTTGTCAAGACGCTCGTGTTTCCATGACGCTCGTATTACGTGCTATGCGGCCTCGCCTAGACCCGCGTTTTTACGACAGTGATCGAATTGTACGTGCAGTACGGTCATTTCGCATCTCTCACAGACAGTGACATAGCCAGGGGGCAGCCAGGGGGCATGCCCCCCCCCCCCCTGGCCCCCCTGAGGGAAGCAGCTTATACTAGATCTGTAGCGATTTTGCGAGAGTATGGGCAAGCCAGGCACGGCTTCCCAACCCCTCCCCCCGCCCCGCTCAGCAACACATCCGCCACACGGGCGCGCTCACCGACATCGCTCCCCCCCAGTCAGCAACACTTCCGCCGCCAAGGAAGGTTTGGTGCCCTTTTGGAGCTGACCTTGGGCGCTTTTGGTGAGATGCCCCCCTGACATGACAGAGTTCCTGGCTACGTGCCTGCTCACAGACCGCTGCGTATATGGTCTACATTCAGAAGAATTAGTGACAGGTTACGTAAAACCGGATGTATATTTTAGAAATTTCATGAAATGCAGCGCGTTTTGAATTGTTCTGTGCTGCTATGTCATTCTATGCCATTCTCGACTGCAGTCGCAACTTGATTATTCTTGGACAACCGGAAATTCCCACCGTATAAACACTACGGCGCATTACCCCCAGCCCCCCTCCCCCACTAAATACATACGCTGCTGATTGGAGATGACCGACGCAGCCCACCGCAAACCTGAACCCTACCCCCACCCTGGATGGCATCCAGCAGCGAGGTTCTCGCCCATAGTTGCATTGTGCATAGCGCTGCTGCAACATCCAGGACAGAGGCCTGTGCTATGTTATAACGATTTTTCTGACGGTGTTCCAGGGGTGCGCCCATTCTATCTTTGATTGTTTCTAATACAGAATTGCACGGAGAATCAGAATATGGATGTTTTTCGAAAATCGACACTTATACATTTTTCGAAAAATGATATTATATAAAATATATAATGCAAAAAATAATAAAACATGGATGTATAAATTCACGAAAAATATTATGCAATACCATACTAAGTCTGCTTTACAAAACATTTTACAGAATGAAAAAATAATGATAAACCTCGGAGTTATATCGCATTGAAATTTGCAATGAGCAGAAAAAAGTCAGCATATGACGTCATCGTGACGCAATAACCGTTAGACCTAGGGACCTAAAAACCTCAGATTCGTGTTCTCGGGCCTAGACAACCCCATACACAAACTTGCATGGGAATCCGAGGTGGTGCTGTGTTATCGAGGTGTCGAGTTTCCAAAGAATGACCCTGCTACGTGTGCCTTGAATCTCACTATGTTATGGTCACTTCTTCCCAGAGTTTCTCCTACAGTCAAGTCTTGAACTAAATCACTTAAATCCGAGAATACAAGGTCCAAGAATGAGCCCTGCCTAGTTGGTTCTGTTACAAACTGGTGTAAGAACAGGTCCTCTTCAAGGCATTTCCTAAACATTTTACATGCTGGGGAGCCAACACCAACATTTTCGTATCCTTTTAGATTAAAGTCACCAAGAATAAGGCATTTCCTCTGAAAGTTTCTACTGATTTCCTGACAAATCACCTTATCGAGCTCGAGTTGCTGAGAATGTGGCAAGGTTCCTGATCGGTACAAAGCTCCTATTCTCAGTTTATTGCTGTTGCCTTTTCCCACAGCAACATCAAGTCAAATGGACTCCACAGACACATTTTTTACCCCATCTGTTACTTTTTGAGAACTGAATAAGCTATTCACATAGAGCATTACACCACCCCCTTTCACTGCTGGACCCCTATTGCATGAAAACATATTGTATCCCTGGATCTCATAGTCCTGCAAGTTATCCCCAAAATACCCCTCACTGACCCATGCCTCAGTAATGCAAACAAAATCTGGTTCCTCCTTAGCAACATAATACATGAACTCGTCAAAATTGGATCGAATACTCTGAGCATTAAGCATCATACACTTAAGAAAAGTTCCATAACCATCTTTTTTGTTTTTACATGTTGAGTAGCTCTATCATCTCTGGATGAGCCCCCCACTCTGCCCCCTTGATCTACTGCTATCCCTATTTGCTGACTGTGAGGTTCTATTGCCTATGCTGTCACTATTGGCATGTCCATGAGATGGTAATGCCACTTCTTCCCTCCCCACCCCATTATCTAGTTTCCCTGAAGGACATGCTCATATACCTTACTTAACACTTGCACCCCCTTCTCGGAGAAGTGCAGGCCGTCCCTTTGATAGAGGACCTATGAGCCATAAAACCTGCACCACTTGTCAACAAAGGTCAAACCTAGCTCATTGCAGAGCCTACCAACCCTGGCATTGGCTGCCAGTGCCCTAGAGCTCCACTCAGGGGAGACTCCAGCCCTGGGCAGAATAGCCATCACAATAACTCTGCTTTCGCTTTGCTTCAGGGTGGCCAGAAGGGCCCTGTAGTCCTGCAGCAGCTCCTCACTCCTAGCAGGACCTATGTTATTCACTCCTATCTGCACTACAACTGCACTAAACTGGTTCTCACTGGTGGCCTGTGCTACCACTGGGACCAGGTCTTTGACCTTGGCACCAGGCCCGGTGATGCACCTCCTGCCTCTACGACCTTTGCAGAATACCCTATCTAAATGCTGCACACGCGAGTCTCCTACAACTAGCACTTTCTCCTTGCTGCTATCCTTGCTGCTATCCTTGCTGCTATCCTGGGGGCAGTCCTCCAATGCCTGAAACCTATTCGATGTTGCTATGCCTGCCTGTTGAGCTGCTTGGCTAGGTTTCCTTCCACTCCTACCACCTGCCACCTGCCATTCACTGCCCCCTTTCTTAGGCTCACGCCTCCAAATCCTCCACCCCCTGACTTTAAACCACTGCCCCTGTGAGCTACAACTAGAAATCTTCTGTTCACTAGGAGTTCTTCTGTAATATCTCTCTACAGATATCTCTGCCACCTCCACAGCAGGGGAAGCTTCAGTTACCTGGTGGCCAGCGACCACCTGGGCATAGGATGCCCGAGCTACAGACTGACCCCTACATGTTTCCTTTTCTCGGCTACCCTTTGCAGCAAGGGCAGCCCTGAGCTGGCAAAGCTCTGCCTTAAGGGCCCTAACCTCCTCCTCTAGTGCCTGTATCCTAGTTGAAACCATTCTACAGGCTGCAGCTTATTTCTAGATTTAGATTGAAAAGTAACTTGCTGCAAAATGATTTACAAAATAACAGAGCAGAGAAAAATAACTGACAAAGCTTAGGTGTATGCTAGTTCCTAACTATGCAGCACATACAAGGTAATCGCTTTTTCCTTCGAGTTATCACAGTGTGCACTGGGGCCCCTCCCATCGATCCAGGGGCCCTTCACACCGGCCTCCATCAAGCCTCCCAAGCTCTCAGGAGCTCTCCAGCTCACTGAGATCACCAGCTCTCAAGTGAAGCAGGGCTTAAGGGCCCATCAAGCCCCATCTGGTCTCAAGGAGCCCATTATTTCCCATTGGATCCTCCAGCTCCGGAGCGATTTTGGTCGTACTTTTAAATCGAAATTGGTAATCGGGCGATTGTCGTATTGTTAATTTTTGCTATTGGAAAAAATCGTCCGAAGGCGATTTATAACGTTCCTTCTCCCCTCGAATGGGTCCCTTCCGATGGTATGATGAGACATGTGCCTCTTTCCCCTTTTGTGTACTTATGCACTGGGGGCAAGCCGTAGAATGTGCTTCTGATCTGACGGAGATGGCCTAAACGTTTGAAAGAGGGCCTCCGGCCTGACGGAGAAGGTCCGGAGTCGCTAAAGAGGCTGCGAAATGTTTGTATATGCTCTTAGTCTATAGATGGTATGCAGTTAAATATTGTATCTACAAAGATGATACAGGGTTGGCTCAATTTGATGAATGGAAGTGGCAGCCGCCATATAAGGCTGAGAAGGCATAGTGTGATGAGACGGAGTATAAGCGATATGTTATAAGCGGTTCGGGACGAAAATCTTCAACTTTGATTTCGTCCGGTATAGTTTTTCATCTGCATGTGCATGAAGTTACACGCAATTTGTTGTAGGTGTTCATCTAGGGTTGGTGCATTCTAGTGCAGAATATTATCCTCCATTGGCGCGTCTTGAGGCAGAAGTTCATCCAGGTGTAGTGCGTTTTGGTGCGGAGGTTATCTAGCATTGGTGCGTTTTGGTGCGGAAGATCTCGGGTACTGATGAGTATGGTCGACCACTTTGTCATGCTTCCACTGGGACTGTGGTTTGCTCCGCTCAGCGTTGTAGCGGGTACATATTGTATTAATAATTCTGGTTCCGCAGTGAGAGGGCAGTGTAGCCCGTTTGCTTGTACAACACTTGTCTTCCTAATGTATGGCTCTCGCGTTGTTTTGTCGTGTGTATGTGATTTTGTTGTTGACATGCATACTCATGTTTTCTGGTTTTTCACAGTGGTGAAGTTTCTCTAACACTGGTTTATTGCTATTACAGCGTGACTTGCTACGCGAGTCATGGCACGTCGCTTCGCGACGCCTCTTCTGGGGTTTGGCCATCAGTTTCAAGGGCAGGGGGTAAGGTGCAATTTGAAGGGTTGTGAGAAACTTTGGATGGCAGTGATGAGAAGCGATGAGATTTTGATTTAGTGCCCCTTTTCTCCGTGAGAGAAGGGACACAAAATCCATGATGTCGGAAAATAACGTACAGATGCTTACATACTTTGTTGGAGGTTGAGACAGAAGTGCTTACACATGTGTGACAGAGTAAGAGAGAGGGCAGCACAGGCAGATGGGAGGGAAGGAGTAAGGCAGGTGACCGCTAAGGTAGAGCGGAGGGCATTCTTCAAGGATTTCTCACTGTTTGGAACATCACCAAAAGGGCACTCTCACTTAATTAAAAGGTCACTTGAGAACAGCCGCGCATGCACTAAATTTATGGATAATGAATGGGTCAGTAAAATGATCATAAATAGAACTATGGTATACTCACGCTTCTCGAATTATGCATTGGCGGCTTTGCAAGGCACGGTACGTACTGAAGCAGAGGCAGCGTTATTATATTGTATTGCATTGTATTACATTGCCGTTGTACATTATTGTATTGTATCGTATTGTTGTACTGCATCATTGTATTGTATTGTACTATGTATGTATTGTATTGGAACTTATACTTGTATGGTACGCCAAATTGACTATCGGTAGTGCTGAACCCCACGATGGCGACACCATGTTCACAATCGGTGGTAATAACCAGGTGGTGGTTGTAGTGCTTAACCCCACGATGGCGACACCATGTTCACAGTCGGTGGTAATAACCAGGTGGTAGTTGCGTTCCGTAATCTGTTGTCCTGGGCACAGCTCGAGGGCTACTGGACAAAATTCCCACCAGTCAGTATGTAAAAAAAAAAATCCCTGGTACGGAGCGGGACAGGCACATGGAAGGATAAGACAGATGACAGGGTAAGTTAGAGAGCCCGACAAGGCAGATGAAAAGCTAATGTAGGCGGTAGGCCCCGGCAGAGAGCAGGGCAAGGTGGAGGACAGGCACTCCAAGACAGAGGGTCGGGAAAGGCAGAGTGACGGACAAGATAGAGTCCGGTACAGGACAGACGGGGGAATGGGTGTAGCGGTTCTTCTGGGCAAAACGCAAATACAAAGGACATGTCCGGGCAGAGGTCGCGGAAACGCAAAGTGCAGTCAGAAAAAAAGAGTAAAGCATGTGTAGAAAAGCTTTTGTCCCCCTTAGATTTATCAGCCACTTCTCTTAAGACTGGGGCAAAACTTCTTCTGGCTCGTGAATAGTTAGTCAGACCTCGACGTTGGACGACATTTAAGACCCCGGTTATGTTCAATGGCTCTGAGCTTCCATCTCAAAACTCTGATCTGCACATCTTGACAGGCACCTCAAAATCCAGCACTTTTATATTGTGCAATTAATAAACAGTCAAACGGCCACAATGTTTCAGATTATAATGGTGCAGCGTGATATATGAGTTATTACTATAGCTTCATCTTGACACAGAGACAGGCGCAACTGCTTCACACACGATTCACACGGCCATCCCATATCTTCATACCTCTCGACAGTCACATCTTCATACGACATCTCTGTCTCTCATCTCCCGTCACAAGTTCAATTATTCCAAGAGGAAGCAATGGCAACAGATATTTCTGGTTACATACAGACCAGTCTTCATACACGCTACTTTCCCAAGTATTCAAGCGGTTACATCTCCACAGTTGCACAGCGACTCTAGTCAGAGTCGCTCAAACGTACCTCTGTGTGGGGGCCGGCTGGCCGGCGGCGGCCAGCCGCCCGCACGTCTCGGCGGCAAGTTTCCTACTGCCTCTCGGCTCCGTCCGAGGTAAGCAACAGCCTACGACACGTCATTGGTCACGCGACTAAGTCCACGTCACATCAACTGCGCCGTATGCCAATGGGGGTTGCTCATCCCCGGTCAGCCTTGAACTGTCGCCTAGAGAGAACAATGGCTAACTCTGCACTCTACAGCGACGGCGGGCGCGCTGTCTCTCTGAGACATCAGAGACAGACCCTCTGATCTCAGCATCTCAGTCCCTCGGTGGGAATCACTGCTGAGTCTGCGTCTTGGCAGGCTCGCGTCGGCCCGGTGCTGTCTCAGCACAAACAATCGGCTCGGTGACTTCATGCTGTTCACAGACAGCTGGCATCTAACATCCATAGACACACCCGTCATTTGTCATCTATACACCTTGTTCCCCTAATATAATTACTGACATACATCACCCACTGACGATCACATCACTTCACTGGCATTCATATTCACTCACCCCAGACATTTCATCATCTGACGACTGCGGCCGGATATCGAGGTCACACCTGCAGGGTGTCTGCCGGAATGGGGAGGGGGTGGTACATGGTTCACTGATCGGCCCCGCGCGCAGCGGCGGCTTGCCTACGTCAGCCGACAGGCTGGCGCCAGGTATCCGTCGGAACTGTCGCGCCAGTCGAACTGTGGGGAGGGGGCTGAATTTATGGGATTAAGATTCCACCACAGGAAGCTTCGCTACACATGCAACATAGCAAGGAACAGGACATGGTACAGCGCGGACACATCAAGACAAGGCAGACCAAGGAAGATGCCCAGGCCTGACAGACGACATGGCAAGGCAAAGGGCACAAAGCGGGGGTGGGAGTGGTGGTGGGGGAGGTGAGGCAGAGGGCTGGGCAAGACGTCAGGCCTTGTGGCGCAACCAATATTTGCTACAGAGGACGACCCAAAAAAATAATGAAACAGAACGCTTTCGGCGCACTTAGCGAGCCCAACATTTTGGGTTTTTCACGGTTAAATTTTCAAAATTTCTTGCTTCATCCAGTGTCTACTTTTGGTCGCCAGGGGGCGGGGCTCCGGATCCCACCCCCACTCCTAACCCCCACCCCGGCTGCGCCTCTGATAAGGCCCAATGCAAAGCGCTATGACAGGGCAAGTTATCGGACATGGTAAGGCAGAGGGAAGATCTAGGGCAGCTGTTTCCGGGCACGGCAAAGCAGATTGGAGGGTATGGAAACATATAGCAGACAAAACAAGGTATAGGAGGAAACGCACAAGGGCGGAGCAATACAGAAACGCATATAAAATATATGATAAATAGAGCAAATCGGATGCATGATAGACAGCAATGGGACAAGGCGGAGTGCAGAGAAAGACAGAGTGCCAGGGGACAGTATTCGGAAACGCATCGAGGGCATGGTAATGTATTGAGTGTGATAAGACAAAGGGCACGTTAAGAAGATACCACGGCGAAGGAGAAAGCAGGCAAGACAGATGGTAAAACATGGTCGACGCCACGCAGTCTGGTGGCATTTACAGAAACTCAGAGAAATTAATAGACTTTTACCGGTAGTCGAGGGAAAATCACGTGTTGTACGAACAGAGAGGAAATGTCAGCTTGCTTCCTTGCTGACTTGCTCCGAAGTCAGAGCACGATAACGATCCACTGGTCTGGACTGTGCGGCGTCTCCCTCAGTCAGACGATATACAAGATGGCTACGGTGTATTGCATTGTCCTGACGCCAGAGCACGATAACGATCCACTGGTATGGAAAGTGCAGTGCCTCCCTTAGCAAGACGATATACAAGATGGCAAAAAGCACCATGGAGCGCACTTCACATGCATATAATTGCATAAATTTGCACTTTGTACGCATCGAAGTGCCTTGCACTTTGTATGTATAAAATGTGTTTCGTAAGAGTGATCAACATCCTTATCGGTTCCCGGCAGGTTTCTAACATACTGAACTTAACGTTAAGAATGCTGACTCGAATAGCACACTCGATCCCTTAGTATGCGCCCTGCCATTTCCGAGACTGTATGCCAGTTGATATCATCCAACCTCAAACCAGGTCAATATGTGTGTGAATGCCATAAAGTTTCAGATTTCCTGGGTTGCTTTTGAAGAAAAAAATAGTCTATTCAGGTAATCGTATTAAATTGGTGTGATTTTGCTTAATGTCCTCCAATTGAATTACCACCAGTGAATAATCGCTCATCGCCGATGTGATATGGGTCCATGGGTTATATTATGATATGTGTCTGGATTGCGAGAAATTCGTCATTCCATATCAACTTTCCTTTAAAAAAAAACACATTGGGTAGCCCCGGATTGACTCAACCCCTTCCCACGTTGCTTCCCGATCCTGTGAACCTCAACTTACCAGGTTTGCTTCGGTCTGTCAGCTTTGCTCCTCTATGTCAGATGGCTCCCCTGACCCGGTCTAATCTGAAAGTTGGGCGTCATTTGATTCAGAAACCATGGAGAAAGGATGTGGTCTGCTCCCCCATTCGTTCCCGCGTCCCCTACCCCTCTCCACTTTTTCACGCATCATGATCGGAGGCTGTCCAAAGCACTGCTCCTGGCGAAGAACCCCATACAAATCTCCCTACCTTTTTCACTCTCCCTCTGACCATCTGTCACCACACCGGCAGACCCTCAGAGTCGCAGGTCGCGCCTCTGAGGGAGGCCGTCCCCCATCCAGCCCCACCCGCCCCTCGCGTGATTGGTGGACGGTCCGGAGCTGGTCGACTGTGATTGGCCGTCAAGGGAGGTGCATGGCGTCCCGTGAAAGCTGGGATTCGGTCACATCGGTCCTCTCTGTCCGACAGAGAGGTCGCTGTTGCTGTGAGTGTGCGACGATGCCGCCCAGCGCGCTGTTCCGCCCGTGGGATGGACTGGGCGTCGAGGCAGAGCGTCCGACAGCCAACCAAGCCGCCACGCCCGCCCAGGTCGCAGAGGTCACGGAGGTCAGTCGGCGGCTATCACCGAGTCCATCGGCCAGCGGGGGAGCGCCGTCTCCGCCGTCATCGGTCTGGTGTCGAGCCCAGTCGGCCGCCGGGTGCGGCGAGCTGACGCCGTTCCGCGACCTGCAGCAGTTCCGTGACCTCTCGCCGTACCTGTGGCTGCCGACGGTGCACTCCCAGTGGCACTCGATGGCCGTCCTTGCCGAGGAGGGTCGGCGACGAGCCGAGGTGAAGAGGAGGCGGGACAAGAAGTTCGCCTGCCCCAAGTGCCCGATGACGTTCTCGAACCGAGGCCAGCTGGCGGGTCACTTTCGGAAGCACACAGGTCAGTAGGCTGGAACGGAATGCAATTAAAATAGTCTGCTTCCAGGGATTTCCTCGAAGGTTGCCCTTGCCCATCCGAAAGCTTATGCATCTGTAAAAGGATGGTGTTTTTGAAGGATGAAATTAGGTGCACGAAGTTACATAAGTAATTAGTCTAAAAGGGCCTCTGACCTACCCTGTGCACTGCAATCGCCATTGTTTTGTCTTTAAAACTTTAAGGTCACTACTTCAGTCTCGTTTTCTTACAGCACATGGTCAGTAATCATTCGCAGGGGTGCAATACGCGCACAATGCTTTGAACAGCATTCACAATTCTGGATTTGCCCACATCATGACCAGCTTGTTTCGCTCCCAGATTGAATAGAGATCATAAACCTGGTGCCGAAGCTCTCAATCTAAGCACGCCCATTACACTGACGTCTGAGCACCCCGTTCTTCACGTGATCGTCTGCATTGCATGTATTTACTATAGGATGTGCAACATCTCATTTATCTGTTTTCTGACCTCGAGAACGCCCTCAGGCGAACGTCCGTTCGGGTGCGACACGTGCCACAAGCGCTTCACGCGCAACGAGGAGCTGACCCGACACAGCCGCATCCACACCGGCGACCGGCCGTTCGGCTGTGACCTCTGCGGAAAGCGGTTCGGCCGCAAGGACCACCTCAACAAACACCAGCGCACGCACACCGCGCCCCTGTACGCCGCACTTCCGCACACGATGCTTGGCAGCGGACTACTGGAGCTGAGCGGATACCTGCGCAGCGGGCTGCTGGGCACACCGCTCTTCTAGTGGTCCGAGGTGCCACAACCCAACAGCCACCGGCCATCTGTGATACTTATAAGTCGTGCTCTTTTGTACGCCTGTGTTTGCTGCGTTTTGTCATGCTTGATTGATGTGTTTTATTTGCATTGTGATGGACAATTTACCTCTGGTATGGGCTCGGCCGATTATTGCATAAAATAATAACATAACGTGACACCCGTGAGCTTTGTGGAAGACAAGTTGGATTGAATGCCTGATTTGAACTGACAAATGCAGCATTGGATGGTACTGGAGGTTGGCTTTGCGACACCTTGAGAGTAACTTGCACCTAACTCTGGTGTTATGTTTCGTTCAAAAGGTCGAAGATGGCCGAAAGCTAACTCGAAAAATGCACAGTATATCGGAGTATTGTGGCTTCTTCGACTATGCTAAAGTTGCGTAACATTCAGCGACCCATGCAACACACAAACACTCCGCCGAGCAGATAACAGTGATCACGTCACCGTTATCAGAATACTGTTACCTGCGTGGCGATAAAAAAAAACACCCGCGCAGACATGTAGACGCGGCGAGAGGTAGGCAAGCGGAACATTTTGCGAAACGATTGGGTACGGTGTGACAAATCATATCCAGTACAAGTCAGTTTCCTCTAACTTGAACAAAATGCTTCCAATTCCGCTTTCCAGACACCCGCCAGCACGACTCACGACTTCGATAAAACACATGGAGCATGTCAAGGACATTGATGTACTTGGTATGCGTGCTATTCAAGTTCACCCCTCCAGAACTGGTCAATACACTGGCTCACAATAAGAACACCCATTTCACAAAACAATTTTAAAATTAGCTTACGGATGTCAAGCATTCTAATTAGTATATTCAACCAAAGTGCTTGCAGTTCGTGCCATCTTGTCATTCCTCCACAACACAGCTGATTTGATTTGTCACTGTTGCAAACGGTTTAACTCTTCCCAAGAATACGCAACACCTTTGTACCTTACTCCACTTTCTCTACACCATACCTTACCTCCACTTCTTTAACCGTATTTTGAGTGATCTTCAGGGGATCTGAAATGATCACCGCCCACAGAAAGTAGGTGGGAGTAAATGTGATCAGGATCCACCAGCATAAGGCTCGAATGAGTCAGCCGAACGAGCGAAGAAAGATCCTGGCTACATGGCTCTGGAATTACAGGCGCGGGGTCCGGGATTAAAGCATGTAAAACGACGCTGCTCTTAACAGCCCGTAGAGACATGCATGCATTGCATTCAATTTTGGCGGGAGCTTTAGACATTTCAGAAGCGTGCCTGCACTTGAGCTGGGTAATCGACAGAGCGCGTTGAAAAGCGAGATATTTGTGCCAATTCAGTAGAGGATCACGATTTCTGAGACAATGCCTACAATTTCGACACAAGCGTATTGAACACCAATCCGCTTCAGCCGAAATCGATTGTGCGCTTCCCGTGCTTGGGCACATCTGACGAATACTGAACAGGTGTACAAGTGAATGAACGATGCCAAAGTAGTTTTGCGAAATTGTGCAATTGGTACAGTTTGTCACGGCCATTTCTCTCTCGCAATTCCTTCGCTCAGCCGATGCCACACACCTGCTCAGCGATATATCTTCGATTACACTGTCACTGTCACTGGCCGACCGGCGCAGGGGCACGAAGGTCACGTGACATGACGTAACCGTGCCGTAGCATGACCGGCCCCGGGGACCGAAGGTCACGTGGCATGACGTAACCGTGCCGTAGCATGACCGGCCCCGGGGACCGAAGGTCACGTGGCATGACGTGACCGTGCCGTAGCATGACCGGCCCCGGGGACCGAAGGTCACGTGGCATGACGTGACCGTGCCGTAGCATGACCGGCCCCGGGGACCGAAGGTCACGTGGCATGACGTGACCGTGCCGTAGCATGACCGGCCCCGGGGACCGAAGGTCACGTGGCATGACGTGACCGTGCCGTAGCATGACCGGCCCCGGGGACCGAAGGTCACGTGGCATGACGTGACCGTGCCGTAGCATGACCGGCCCCGGGGACCGAAGGTCACGTGGCATGACGTGACCGTGCCGTAGCATGACCGGCCCCGGGGACCGAAGGTCACTTGGCATGACGTGACCGTGCCGTAGCATGACCGGCCCCGGGGACCGAAGGTCACGTGGCATGACGTAACCGTGCCGTAGCATGACCGGCCCCGGGGACCGAAGGTCACGTGGCATGACGTGACCGTGCCGTAGCATGACCGGCCCCGGGGACCGAAGGTCACGTGACATGACGTAACCGTGCCGTAGCATGACCGGCCCCGGGGACCGAAGGTCACGTGGCATGACGTGACCGTGCCGTAGCATGACCGGCCCCGGGGACCGAAGGTCACGTGGCATGACGTGACCGTGCCGTAGCATGACCGGCCCCGGGGACCGAAGGTCACGTGACATGACGTGACCGTGCCGTAGCATGACCGGCCCCGGGGACCGAAGGTCACGTGGCATGACGTGACCGTGCCGTAGCATGACCGGCCCCGGGGACCGAAGGTCACGTGGCATGACGTGACCGTGCCGTAGCATGACCGGCCCCGGGGACCGAAGGTCACGTGGCATGACGTGACCGTGCCGTAGCATGACCGGCCCCGGGGACCGAAGGTCACGTGGCATGACGTGACCGTGCCGTAGCATGACCGGCCCCGGGGACCGAAGGTCACGTGGCATGACGTGACCGTGCCGTAGCATGACCGGCCCCGGGGACCGAAGGTCACGTGGCATGACGTAACCGCGTGGCTGGTGAAGTTCCGCAATGAAGCCCTTTCTTTGAGCAAGACTCACGAGTATTTGCCAGAAAATATTCGGAAATGAAGCGGATTTATTCCAGATGCTGAAGTGTCAAACGTGTATTGGTCGGGCCGGGTCAGATCGGGGGAATCATACGACACTTCGCTTACGTTTACATGGTAGACTCGCTTGGGCTTCGGCTCGCAAGAACAGTTCAGCGATCGTGCACGCAGCCCACCAAACGCTCACAAGTTCTGGGCTTGCTCTTCATGGTGCATCAAGTTAGTTCCGATGTTCCCAGCTCCCCGCCCGTCGTTCTATCGCATGCCCATCAGATTTCGCTCGGTTTCGGCACCTCTTCTCGCCCTGGTCCCTCACAGCCCCCTGACAGCCCCATCCCGGCCCCCTCGCTCCCCCGCGCCCCCCGCTCTCGGCCAACGGCGCAGCCGTCGACGAGCTGAAAACGATCGGAGGTCGCCGCCGTCATTTGTAAACGGACATCACTTCCACATGACTTCCGCGCGCGAACAGAGCGCGGCGAGCGGCGGAGGCTCCTGTTACGGCGGATGATTAATTCGGCCAGCAGCGGCCATTGTGGTCGAACAGACGGCGGTGGTGGCGGCGGCGGATCTGAGTCGGCGGCACACAGCGCACCGAATTTCAGAGTATTTTTATTTTGTTCGGCAGAAAATGGATTATCATGATAAGCTCCTCATACATTTATGACGACGCGAAAAAGACCGGAACGAAGGACGTGTGAAAGGCGCATTCAGAGGTGCAGCTCGCATTCCACACGAACGAGAGCTGATGGACATTTGACGATTTAAAGTCCCAATGCAGTATTTATATGTGAGATGTCGCTAAGATCACTGCTGTCTCTCCGACAACATTTAATCACATGATAAGTGGGTGAGAGCTCGTATTGCGCTTTCACCACCACAAAGCAAAATATGTGGGGTATTGCCTTAATAGTGAGGGGTGAATGCAACCGAAATTGTTGTTCACGTGGGGATTACAACGCAATGGAGTCTGACGAAGATCCAAACGTTGAAGCATATCTTCTACAAAAAGAAAACGTGGTTTAGGTACCTGTCTCCAGAAATGAATGGGACTCGTGCCGACTTGGTCAGCATAAGCATGTCTCCCAACCGCACTGGAAGTGAGCCAATAAAACACTGGTTTTTGCTTCCTGTGTAGCTGTGTGTGAGTATTTGCGTCATTTGCCGATAAAAGAGCAAGCAGTATGTTGTATATTCGCCTTCGTGTCCTCTTTGCGCTGATACCAGGAGTCTCCAAGCTGTCCAAGCTCTCCAAGCTGTCTCCAAGCTGGTGGCCAAGTAGGTGGCCTTTCGACCTCAGTCGTACAGCCAGCTGAAGCGTTGGCAGAGCATCCACGAGGGAGCGGAGTCATGCTCCCCTGAGAGCCGGGGGCGGGCCTTTTCCACGGCCAGAAGGGGGAAGGGGAACGGCTGATCATATCCTGCCCGGAGCCTTTCATGTGATAATTTGTGGCAGGGGTGGTCGACTAATGGCGGCCATTTCCAATCCCTGCGGCGCCACTTCAGTGCCGGTGGCTGATAAAATAAAGCCAACCTAACTAGCTTCCATTTTGATCCGCATAATCCACTTTAGTGATGCTGTTCGCGCAGTTTAACGGACAAAGGGGTCGACGCTACCAGATGCGACTTATGTGCTGAACAATTGAACGCTTTATTTTGAGGAGAGCAACCTAGTTGATCACTTGCAAAGCTTCCCAGAAGCGTACTATAATCAGGCGCAGTGTATTTCCAGTAAAAAAGCCAATCAGTCTTAGCCCTGTGCTCGTACCTATCTATGCGAACATCTGAAAAGAAAACAATCGCTTCTTTCACTCAGCATGCAATAGTTCCTTTTTGGTAAGATGAATGATGAATTGACGATGATCAGGATACTCTCCAGCAGATTAAATGCAGCTTTCTTAAAATAAATTTTCTGCATTAAACCAGCGCGTTTGCCCATGACTTCGTAAATTACCATCTGTTTCAAGTATGTGGTAACAACTCGTTTGAATAAAATACTTTGGGATAACTCGACCGAAGAAGGAAAACTACAGCCGACAGATTTCAACTTCTTCATCGCCATCAAATCTGGATCGCATGTAAAGTGACATTACATATTTGTATCACAATAAATGTATCAGAAGGGACATTAATTAAGAAAAAGTATAGTAAGTACTGTGGCTGCAGCATAAGTTTTATCTCCATTGTACTCTTCTTAGCTCATATGTAAATCCGGCATTTCCCTTTGCCAACATTGACCATATCACATTTGAAACACCAGCTTTCCTGATTTACCCTCCAGCCTTTCCAAAGGCTGGATGGAACAACCCGACCGTTTACGAGGACTCAGCGGAACCTTATTTTGTATGCGAATTCAAATATATAGCCCAAAACTAAACATAAACTGAAATAGCCTTTCATTGCGTTTTAACTGCAACAACGACAAGGTTAATGTAATGGTCAGAAAGTATTTGTGGGTCAAGCCTAACTCTTAGTTAATAAAATATAACTCTTTGTAACCCGGACTTCGCAAGAGGGTTTGTGATGATCATTTGTCACTCACAAGCAAGAACAGTTTGTCAGGATAATGGAACGAGTGTGGTTTTCCTTTTTTTGCAAATCCTAGTAACATATTGGCTAGAAATAAGCAAGATTTTAAGGATGGACTAAGAAGCTGATCATGAGGCACGTGTTGCACTAATTGAAATATCATTGTAATCGTAATAATTTCACGTTTCGATTGGCGACCCTTCTTTGGCTCTAATACCCGCCAAGAGTGTAGATGAAGTAAACTATCAAGCAGAAATGGTGCTGCGGTGAGCTTCATTTCGAAACCGAAAGCATTCGAGGAATTTAAAAGAGGTTCAAACATGAGCCTTCTGTCCAGAAGGCTTCATGTAAGACTGCCATTTCCAAGATTGCAGAGAAATGTAGACAATACGGTGAAGTTTACGATCATAACCAATCCAAGAGTCGCCCCGCTCCGCCCAAACGCCCGACAACATCGATGCGGCAAGGTCAGCTAAAGCGACGAGCCCGATGGCATCACAAGGAAAAGAGGCGCAAATAATGGGGTTGGCGCACTCACCCGGACAGGGAGTCATCAGGCTAGACCTAAAGTTCTATCCTGATCGTGGTGTATAGAGCCCGATCGCAGCCATCGCGTCCTCTGAAAATGGAGTGCATGTCGGTACTATCCAGAGGCACTCATCTCATCATATTGCCCCGAGCATAATCATAGCCATCATGTCTTCTGTATTTGGAGTAATATATAATATAATAGCCACTCGGTTAAGAAAGGAGGAGTCTTCCTTTACCAGAGCGTGGTTCTCAGACGAAGCACACTTTCATCTTGTCGGACACTTCAATCGCAAGAACTATGTTATATGGAACATCGAAACCCGAAGAAATACACGAAGCATCCACACATAGAGAAAGCCACCGTCTGGGTAGCTTTCAGCAGCTAATACTTCATCGGATCATACTGGCTTAAATATGAAGTCGAAACAGCGAAGGTCACCACCGAATGTGCTCCAGAACATAGTGCTCCAGAAGTTTTGAAGACACCTCTGACGTCAGATGGCATGTTTATGTTGCCAAAAGTGTGAAACGTTGTAGCTTCAACATGCGTATCCCAATCTCTAAGCCGTATGGAATCTATGGGCAAAAAGGTATACAAAGTTGGATCTTTTCTAGGGGTCGAGCACGGAGCACCAAAATGTCATTTTGATGTGTGAGGTTATTTCTCATCTTGAGAATTGATCAAGGTAACTACGTCAACCTGCACTTTTTCTGAACTGTCTCGATGAGTGAAGTCGTTTAAAGACGAAATAAAAGAACTTAAGATCCGTAGTTTGAACGTTGTGCTGTTATTGAACCTGCGCATGCTGGCCTTTCTCAGACTATCGTCATTGACGTACATTACATCCCTTTAATGAAGTTCATGAATATGCTGTCATAAAAAGTAAATCTTACCTACATCGTACAGTCACGAAGTGCTGTGCTAGTCATATAAAAGTGAAGACAGAAACATGATTTGGACGCGTTATTTCAAGTTCTGCTTCAGTTTCGGCCAATTATGTCGATGCGAACTACACTTTCAGCAGCATTATAACAGTTAGGTTTCGCACGTGTAATGTTCCCGAAGCATCCTAATAGGCACTCCCCACAACGAGCAGTGCCTCCAGCAGGATGATGCTACACCGCACACTGCTGCCCTAAGAAATAAATGGCTCGAGAAGAGGCTTAGAAGACCGGTTGTCCTGTTGAAGACGCAGCACCAGTGGTCTCCAGACTCTCCTCATCTCATCCGCCTATATTTTATATTGTGGGGATAACTGAATCAACCACAGACAATCGAACATCCCAAGATGGATGTCGTCCGAGAAAGTCAGACTATTTTGCCAGAGGCATGCTGGAAAGTCATTCAGAATTCGAGGGACGGCTCACCACGTGCCGGCGCCGCCGTGGCGGCCACTTCGAGGGACGGCTCACCATCTATCGGCGGCGCCGTGGCGGCCACTTCGAGGGACGGCTCACCATCTATCGGCGGCGCCGCGGCGGCCACTTCGAGGGACGGCTCACCACCTGCCGGCGGCGCCGCGGCGGCCACTTCGAGGGACGGCTCACCACGTGCCGGCGCCGCCGTGGCGGCCACTCCAAGGGAGGGCTCACCACCCGCCGGCGGCGCCGTGGCGGCCACTCCAAGGGAGGGCTCACCACCCGCCGGCGGCGCCGTGGCGGCCACTCCAAGGGAGGGCTCACCATCTATCGGCGGCGCCGTGGCGGCCACTTGAAGCACGTGATGCAGTGACGGAGCCTGGAGCATAAAACCTCCGGCCCACTGCGTCTCAATGCTGCTTTTTAAAAAGAAAATTCCATCTTTGTGCATGATATAGTGTTCTGCTTTTCCAGATTGGACAATCAGGCCCGGAGTTTTGATATTTTCCGATAGTCCACTCACGTTTGGCTCACCCAGCTGTACCGATGAATTTGTATTACTTCCAAATATAATAATTACCTACGAATAAGTGTGTCATATTCTATCGAAATTTAATCCGAGGCCGACTCCGGGTTGATCTGAACCCGAATCCTCCCCCCCCCCACCAAATATTTCCATCGCTAACTTTTCAATCGTCACTGTGGCCATACATTGTGAACAAGCGTATTGCGACCAATTTGACACCTCATGTAAAGGTAACTATTCGTGTCATGCTACGTGATGAAACCATAACCTAAACGTCAGATTTTTTTTCCGATCAACATTTATTTAATTTTGAGGGGCTTTAAGGATGCAGGGAAACTGTTGTTCAACATTTGCATTAATAACATTAAACGAACACATTTAGACATGTCACAAACATTACGACAGTCTTGAATTTCCGTGGTTTCTTTTTTCAAATATATGCTACCTTTGGTCCGCAAACAACGGTGATTCAGAGTTCGCCTAACACTCCAGGCAATATTGCCAGAAATGTAACGTCACTTGTGACGTCACAGCACAGGTGACATAGATTACATTGGGTGTTCTGAGATGGGAAGAGGCCGCTCATTGGCACTTTGATTGCTTCCTTCCGTTGGTTAGTTTTCCGAATTTATGGAGGTAGTCGCTGGATTTCAGCTATCCCACACTACCGTTGCCGGGACGTTACCACGGCCAGTCACCGGGTAACTTCACCACAGACTCGTGGCGTTTGATGACGTTACCACACGGTCAGTCACCGGGTAACTTCGTCACAGACTCGTGACGTTTGATGACGTTACCACACGGTCAGTCACCGGGTAACTTCGTCACAGACTCGTGACGTTTGATGACGTTACCACACGGTCAGTCACCGGGTAACTTCGCCACATACTCCTGACGTTTGATGACGTTACCACACGACCAGTCACCGGGTAACTTCGCCACAGACTCGTGACGTTTGATGACGTTACCACACGACCAGTCACCGGGTAACTTCGCCACAGACTCGCGACGTTTGGTGACGCCACGTCGGCCAGTCACCGGATAACTTCACCACAGACTCGTGACGTTTGATGATGCTACCACACGGCCAGTCACCGGGTAACTTCCCCACAGACTCCTGACATTTGGTGACGCCACGTCGGCCAGTCACCGGGTAACTTCGCCACAGACTCGTGACGTTTGATGACGTTACCACACGGCCAGTCACCGGGTAACTTCGCCACAGACTCGTGACGTTTGGTGACGTTACCACACGGCCAATCACCGGGTAACTTCGCCACAGACTCGTGACGTTTGATGACGTTACCACACGGTCAGTCACCGGGTAGCTTCGCTACACACCCCTGACGTCTAATGCTAGCTTTCACAATACAGAACCCGCTGGCTCCACAGTTCTAAACGTATCAACAAGGAAAAGCATTTATTCAGGTTGTCGTTCGTTAATGTCCCCCTTCTCACCCAGGTGAGATCAGTCGACGTGAGGGGGAGGGGCTTGTCTGCAAAAGTTTTCTTCTTGGTAGACGGGTTCGAACCATGAAAATGAGTGCTGGTATATATTGTCAACAGGTCAGCTGACAGCTGAAAAAATGAAGAGGTGGGGCAAAGGTTCCGGGCGGCCGTTCAAGACGCTTTGACGTGCCCTGAGCTTCCGGTTGGAGTTGTTCAACCAATTGGAATTGTTCGATGGAGAAATAGGTCTGGGTGCACATAGTAAACTCCGTTCATGTATAGAAAGATGGGCGGATACCGATATGTACTCCAGATGCAGAGGGTGTGATGACTGTGATTGTGGTCCAGACACTATGCTGAGCTGCACCTCTGGATAGTATCGATGTGTTCTCCCGATTCAGAGGATGTGATGGCTGTGTTCGGGTCCCATACACAGCGATGAGAAGAGAGAGGACGAGCAGCACTGTAGCTGCCTTGCGGCGGCCCACCGACGCCATTGAATAGGTGGCAGATGAGCCAGACTAATGGACAGAACAAGCTGGCAGCCAGTCCTGGCTGCACGCCCCAAGCCCACTGGCTCCTCTAACGCGGTGTAAGTGTGTCAGGTGCTGTACCTCGGAACCACACGTCACTGGGCTCCTCTAACGCGGTGTAAGTGTGTCAGGTGATGTACCTCGGAACCACACGTCACTGGGCTCCCCTGAAGCGGTGAAAGTGTGTCAGGTGATGTACCTCGGAACCACACGTCACCGGGGCTCCCCTGAAGCGGTGCAGTGCGTCAGGTGATGTACCTCGGAACCACACGTCACCGGATTCCCTTGACGCAGAGCAAGCGTGTCAGGTGCTGTACCTTGCTGTTGAGTTGCCCATCAGCCAAGCGTCTAGGCGACTTGGCCAGCGTCCTTGAGAAAGGACATTGATCGTAGAGGGTCTGTCCAAAGAGATTTCAAGCAAACTCCATGGGTCAGTCTCAGAGGTGGCAGGGTTGTACATTCATTCATAGTGTATGCCGGCGTTTCTTCAGCCAGACCGCAGTGCCGGCAGTCACTGGGGCCCATTGATATCCTTGCCGTGTAAGACCGGGAGAGTATCCAGTTCTGAGGCGGGAGAGGGAGACTCTTTCCTTGATAATGACATCACCGACTTGTCTATTTCTGGTGGTGGTCGATTTAGAAACTTTGATGGAGGTAGTCTTCTGATTGCATTTGCGGGGATATTTCATTTTTCGCATTAAGTGGTGGATTTAAAAAAAAAAAAAGAATGCTGTGTTTTCGCGCATGTTTCTTCCATTTGGTGGAGAGAGAAGATCATGACACGTGTATCGTTCATTTCGATAACCGGATACAACCTGGGAGCCAATCATGTTAAGTGGTCCTTTAATGGGAGGAGATCGGTTTCGTGAGGGAAGGCTCCTACGGCGCTCATTTTCACACAGCCTGCGATGAGAAGCATGCATTTGTTTTTGACTACCTGTAGTTTTTCGACGCTCGTGTCTGAATTTTGATGGGTCCATGCAGCACACGCGTAGTTGATCGCTGGGCGAATGAAAGTTTTGTAGAAATGTGAAAGAGTTTCATTGTCTTTACCGAACTCTGTGCCTGAGAGTTCTTTCATTATGTTGCATTTTATTTCGTTTTTTTCTGGATATTGTCGATGTGGGTATTGAATTTTAGAGAGGGGTCGAATGTTAGACGAAGCATTTTTGGGCTTTCTCCACTTTTAGAGGAACATTGTTGATTTTGATGATCGGTTGATAATCGTGTTGATGGCTATCTGACGTCATGACGGAGACAATTGACTTTGCTTCACAAATTTTTAAGCGTTTGCTTTTGAACCAGGCTGCAAGTCTACTTACATTGCGCTGCAGCTTATTAACTCCTCGGTTCAGATTCGAGTCTTTGGCAATTACGCAAAAATCGTCTGCATAAGATAGGAGGCGATAATTTCCGTGTGTCATGGAAGCATCACCCATAAAGAGATTGAACATGGTGGGTGATAAGACTGCTCCTTGAGATACTCCGTATTTAAAGTGTTTTAGATCTGAGTATGTGTTTTCCAATCTTTCTTTGCTTCTTCTATCAGAAAGGAAACTACACAACGATTTAATGTCTACAATTGGAAGGGAGGTCAAGGTATAAATTTTATATTTTAGAAGCCATAAGGGGAGACCGTCAAAAACTTTACTAACATCTATTGAAGCGACTAACGTTCTGGGTGGGGGTCTGCGTTCATTAAAGCAATTCATTTAGAAATCGACCATTTTGTTGAGATGTGTTCGTGTTCAGTGTTTGGGACGAAAGCCATGCTGATGAGGATGGAGTTAGTTAGTTATTTGGGCTTTAGGGCGCTTCGACCAGAATTGATCATTCGCGCCCACTGATGAGGATGGAGGAGGAGATAAGGTTGTAATCGATCTGACATTAGTCTTTCTATAATTCTTGAAGGATTCAAACTTTTGAAGGTGCTGTATCTCGGAACCACATGCGACAGGGCTTCCCTGGCGCGGTGTAAGTGTCAGGTGCTGTACCTCGGAACCACACGCGACGCACGCGGTGGCGTACACTGGGAACCACACGCGACACACGTGGTGTGTACACTGGGAACCACAAGATGTGGAGGATGCAGACATCCACGACATACCTGGCTGATAATAGCAATGAGCATAATGTGGTAAACATAGCTGGTCACAATCATGGTTGTCTGAGTAATAGACTTTGACTGCATGAGAGAGGCTTTAAGTGCCATAAAATGGGAAGAAGAATTCTTTGATTTAAATGCCTGTGAAATGTGGGAAAAGTTCAAATCCTACTTGAGGGAAATTCAGATTAGACATGTCCCCCAAAAGCAAAGGCGCAAAAGAAGGGTAGGAAAGCCAGCATGGCTTACACCAGATGTGATGAAAACAATTCAGGCTAAGAAAGGTGCATTTCGAGTATTTAAGGAAGTTTCAAATATCGTAAATCTAAGGTCGTATCAAAAATCTAGAAATGCTGTGAAGCAGACAATCAGAGCAGCAAAGCGAGCAAAAGAATTGGATTTAGCTAGGAACTGTAATGGGGACAGTAAAAAGTTCTTTAGTTTCTACAAGCTAAGTAAAGTTTCAAGCACAATTGGTCCACTGGAAGTAAATGGGACTATATTGAGTGAGGATGGTGAGATGGTTGAAGAGCTGAGCAAGCAGTTTAAATCAGTGTTTACAGTGGAGGATGTGACTAATCTGCCAACCGATAACCACAGTTCAGTGACAGGTGATCAGATACACGATGTTGATTTCATTGATAGTGATATTGTTTTAAATTATATCTGAAAAATAAAGCCAAACAAGGCAGCAGGACCAGATGGAATTTATGCTAGGGTATTGCGGGAAGCTGAAAAGGAAGTGGCAATTCCACTTAGTATAATATTTTGTAGATCAGTTTAGCAAAATGGAATTCCAACACATTGGAAAAGGGCAAATGTAGTTCCTATTTTCAAGAAAGGAGAAAGAGGGAAAGTTGAAAACTATAGGCCAGTAAGACTCACATACCTAGTCTGCAAGGTACTCGAATCAATTATCAAGGATAGAATAGTTAGTTTTCTGGAAGGGAACAGATTGATTCAAGATACTCAACATGGGTTTAGAAAAGGGCGATCGTGTCTCACAAATCTCTTGGACTTTTTGAATTTTGCTACAGAACAATTTGATCAGGGAAATCAGGTTGATGTAGCATATCTTGACTTTAGTAAAGCCTTTGACAAGGTACCCCATAAACGGTTAATGATGCAGCTTCAAGTCCATGGTATTGCAGGTAGCATCCTAAAATGGATAGAGTTGTGGCTTTCAGATAGACAGCAGAGAGTGATGCTAAATGGTACAAAGTCATCATGGCAAAATGTTCTTAGGGGAGTCCCCCAGGGGTCGTTACTGGGCCACTATTGTTCATTATATATGTGAATAGCATTGAATGTGGCCTTAGCAGTAAGGTTTTGAAACTTGCTGATGATTTGAAGATCTTTAGGGCAATAACAGGGCACAATGAGCAGGTTTTGCTGCAGAAAGACTTAGACGAGCTAGTGAAGTGGTCAGAAAAATGGCAAATGAAGTTTAATTTTGATAAGTGCAAAGTCATGCATGTAGGTAGGCAGCATATGAAGGCTCCATACTTGATGGGTGGCCAAGTACTATCTGTGACTCAGCAGGAGAAGGACTTAGGTGTTATTTTGAACACAAAATTGGGGACATCAGAACAGACCAAAGAAGCCAGGAAGAAGGCACTAAGAATGCTTGGGGCAATACAGAGGAATGTGTCATACAAAAGTGAGGAGGTCATCAGGAAGCTTTACTGTGCATATGTCAGGCCACATTTGGAATACTGTGTACAAGCTTGGTCCCCTAGTTATGAGAAAGATTGTTGGCTTTTAGAGAGAGTACAAAAGAGGGCAACAAAAATGGTTAATGGTATAGGCAACCTGGCATATGAGGAAAGACTGAAGAAATTGAATATGTTTTCACTTAGATATAGAAGGCTGAGAGGAGATCTCATCGACGTTTTTAAATTTGTTCATGGTCAGGAACAGGGATATCTCAGGGAAATGTTTGAAGTTAACATAAATGATGCAATTAGAGGTCATCAATTCAAAATTAAAGTTAATCACAGCAGGACAAGGTTAAGACAGTCTTTCTTCACCAACAGGGTAGTAGAACACTCGAACCAGCTGCCAGGAACCATTGTCAGTAGCAACACACTGACCATCTTTAAAAACGGCATAGACAATCATTATCAGACTAGGGGATTGTTTTTCTGTATTCCAGGGAGGGTTGATCAACAGGGAGGAGTTGGGAGTTGGGAGGAGTTTGTAATTGTTGAGTGTGTTATGCAATAGCAAGTGAGTCTCTTATTAAGTCTACACGCTTTATAACTTTATATAGGGTGTACCTAGCAGTGGATTCAGCACCTTCCTTTGGGATGTGATACTGATGAGATTGTCTATGGTAGCACAATGGGTATGATGGGAGGAGTATGTAATTGTCCAGTGTATTATGCAATAGCAAGTGAGTCTCTTTTTAAGTCTGAACGCTTTATGAATTTGTGTGGGATGTGCCTAGCAGTGGATTCGGCACCTTCCTTCGGGATGTGATGCTGATAAGATTGTCTATGGTGGCACGATGGGTATGATGGGAGGAGCTTGTGATTGTTGAGGGTGTTATGCGGTAGCAAGTGAGTGGTGCTAGATAGGCTGGGATATATAGCTTCCTAGGAACTTTGGATAAGGGATTGATTGGGGTGGGAGTATGTACATTTCTAGTACCTTTTCTAGATAGGCTTAACCCAGATGGGCCCCTGTGGCTCTTATTAAGCCTTAATACTTTATGACTTTAATAGGTGGTGTGAACCACGAAATGCGTCTACAATGTGGATGACACGACGACGAAGCACGTTCAAACATCAACTTCAAATATTTAACAGTTCTGCATATTATGAGCTTCTCGGAATCCCATATCAGTGGAATAAATGCCAAAAAAGTGTTTCCCAAATTGGGATGTTAGCTATGAACGGAAACTAAGGACAGAGCAATCCACACGACAAGGACCGAGCAATCCACAGGACAAGTACCGAACAATCCTTACTACAAGGACCGAGCAATCCACACCACAGGGACCGAGCAATCCGCACCACAAGGACCGAGCAATCCACACCACAGGGACCGAGCAATCCACACCACAAGGACCGAGCAATCCACACCACAGGGACAGAGCAATCCGCACCACAAGGACCGAGCAATCCACAGCGCAAGGACCGAGCAATCCACACGACAAGAACCAAATGGTAATGGCAGCCGCAAATAAGTCCGCATCTAATGCCGACTGATGGACCTAACTCCGAAGAATTAACTGGCTGATGCCCAAACGTGCGTAGACACGCGAACGTCGACTGTTTAATGTACTATCGTGTCGATTTTATGTTTCCTGGGCGGTATGTAATCCAAGAGCACGCGATGATGGTAATTTACATCAACCTCTGGTGGTTTACACATATGAGCAGTGAGATCGCGCATTTGAAAAACGTCAGGATTAAATATAATTAGCGGATAGTTACGTGTGGCGGTACATAGTTGAGAAATTTAATAAAGGCACCGTCGTTTAATACCACATATTTTTGCGTAGACTGAGCAGGGCTGGGCTATGATTAAGCCGTCTATCAACATGGCCCATAACTCCGCCGTTGCTCAACTGATGCCACAGACGCGGTGCTTCCGCACGGCCCACGTGTCCCGGTGTACCCTGCTCCAGTTCATCTCACCGGCCATGGGTGCAAAACTGCCATCACCACGGTGCCTCCTGCTCTCGGTATGCCACCTTTCCGCCTGCACGTGTTCAGCGTGTTGACTCCCTCCCCACCGTCGTCACCGTGGGCAACCCGCGATACTGTAGCCTCTGCCGGCCGTTGCGGGTCCTTAGTGTTCATCGTCCTCTCGCACCCCCCCCCCAACCCCCTCCTCCCTCCTCCTCCTCTCCCGTTGTCACTTCTTGCCTCGCAGTCAGGGAACACATGTGACGTACCGGCGCCCCCAGTCAACGGTTGCCATCCGCAACGTACCGATGCGCTCCCGGTCAGCGGTCACCGTACGTACTGATACCGGCGCTCCCGGTCAGCGGTCACCGTACGTACTCATACCGGCGCTCCCGGTCAGCGGTCACGTACTTACTCGTACCGGCTCCCCCGGTCAGCGGTCACCGTGTGTACTCATACCGGCGCTCCCGGTCAGCGGTCACCGTACCTACTGATACCGGCGCTCCCAGTCAGCGGTCACCGTACGTACTGATACCGGCGCTCCCAGTCAGCGGTCACCGTACGTACTGATACTGGCGCTCCCGGTCAGCTGTCATCGTACGTACTCATACCGGCGCTCCCGGTCAGCGGTCACCGTATGTACTGATACCGGCGCTCCTGGTCATCGGTCACCGCACGTACTCATACCGGCGCTCCCGGTCAGCGGTCACCGTACGTACTCATACCGGCGCTCCCGGTCAGCGGTCACCGCACGTACTCATACCGGCGCTCCCGGTCAGCGGTCACCGCACGTACTCATACCGGCGCTCCCGGTCAGCGGTCACGTACTTACTCATACCGGCGCTCCCGGTCAGCGGTCACCGTACGTAATCGTACCGGCCCTACCTGTAATCGGTCACCGTACCTACTCGTACCGGCGCTCCCGGTCAGCGAGCACCATACCTACTCGTACCGGCGCTCCTGGTCATCGGTCACCGCACGTACTCATACCGGCGCTCCCGGTCAGCGGTCACCGCACGTACTCATACCGGCGCTCCCGGTCAGCGGTCACCGCACGTACTCATACCGGCGCTCCCTGTCAGCGGTCACCGCACGTACTCATACCGGCGCTCCCGGTCAGCGGTCACGTACCTACTCATACCGGCGCTCCCGGTCAGCGGTCACCGTACGTACTCGTACCGGCCCTCCCTGTAATCGGTCACCGTACCTACTCGTACCGGCGCTCCCGGTCAGCGATCACCATACCTACTCGTACCGGCGCTGCCGGTCAGTACCTACGCACCACCCAGCCACAACCGCCATCGGTCGGTGCCCGGGGCCCGACCTTCGTGTCCGGCGCCGGGGCCGCGGCGGAACTACCCGCCGCCACAGCACCCGGCGGTGTCACCCGGCGCAGCCCAGCAGTAGCGGTAAACACGAGGCAGGTCGGCTGGCACCGGCTGGGTACAATGGTGCCGAGCGGGCGCGGCGCGACTGACCGCCGTCAGACGCGGCGGCACACCCGACCGGCCTCCGCAATCAACCCAACTGGCCAATATCGGCCACAAAAGAGGCCAAGACGCGCCCACAAAAGCGGCAGGAAAATTGTCCTTTCCGGTCGGGTGCGGCCGCGGACATCGGGCGACGCTGGGTAACCATCGGGCGACGCTGAGTAACCCAGGAGGGCGACGCTGAGTAGCCATCGGGCGACGCTGGGTAACTATCGGGCGACGCTGAGTAACCATCGGGCGACGCTGGGTAACCCAGACGCCGTCTAGTTTGCCCGGTTGGCGCCTTGAGTTATGAAATAGCCGCGCGCCTCCCAGCTTCCTCACGCCCCTGAACATGGATAGTGGATGACTGGGGTGCGTGTCGTACCAAGCGGAACTTTTAACGGCTGAGTAAGCAAACTAGGTCGACGAACACCACGGGATATTGGTGCAGCAATTGTGTAGTCTGGGTATGTATGTATGTGTGCTTCCATACCTTCACGGACGAAAGAAAAAAAACGTTAGCATATTTTTTTTTCATTTTTAGCAGAGGAAAAAGTGGAGACGAAAGATAGACTACCAGAGCATGGCAGGCGGGGGACAAATTGTTTCGCCAGGTTTAAGCCAGATGGTGCTACTAACAACCACCGGGGGCAGCATCAGAGTAGTCGCAACACACAATTTGCGTATCTGACCAGCTGACCAAAAATGCAGAACTTCGGACAGTTTCAATCTCGGTAAGTAACTGAATGTAGAATTGATCTTGATATTTGTCCCTAAGAATAAACATATTTAAATTAGCATAAAAACAAGCGAAGCAAATTATAGCATACAAATAGATAAAGATAAATTCAGACATATGTGGCTTGCGATGCAAGTGAAATCAGCGGTGCACAAATGTTGCCTAATGCAATACTATGTAAGGTGTGATGTGTAAAGCAGAAGTTACAGTTGGCACAGACTTTCATATGTATTGGGGCTAGCTTTTGGGTCAGTGTTTGAAGGTAACATACGCACGCAGCCAGAACTCACAATCATGAGTGTCAAGTGATGAAGATTTTTTTGGGAGGCAGATGATGGCCAAAGCTTCCCCGAACACCATTTGTATCTAGTGTACGCCCATAGACCCAATGGCTAGACTTCACCTTGATTGTGTGTGTATGGGAGGGGGGGCAAATCGATTAAATAAATGATTGAGTGGGCCAGTGGCTCCCTTAGCTACAAAGTAACACACCTGCCCACGATGAACTTGTAATGCCGAAACATTTGACATAAAAGAGTTTCTATGAAATCCCGACCGAAGCTGAAGTCAGAGGGGCCTGCAAAGCTAGATCCATGCCGGAGGCTGATCATTCAATTCATGATTGAATGGCTCTGATGAATGCATGCATGCATGCATGTAGTTATTTATTCAAGCTTCTCCAGCAATGATTCCAACTAAGTATAAAGGTAAACTGAAAAAGAAAGAAAGAAAGAAAGAAGGAAAGAAATAAATTTTGGTAAATGAGGTGGGATTGATACTAGAACGGATGTTGATCAATAGGCTGCTAATAACAAGTGTACTCGGGTGGATTCAGAACAGACCTTTAAACATGTGACCTTGAAGAGATTGGCCATGCCAACACAATGGGGAGATGGTTCCTTTAAAACTCAGGATGTAACATGCATCAAGGAGTTCAGTCTCCTTTTCCCGTCTTATAACATCTTCTCTTTATAGGTTTAGCACAGATGGTCCCCGCTGTCTCTTATTCGGCCCAAACACTTTATGCCTTAATTACTTTATGAATGTATTTGTTTCTAATGAATACCAACTGCCGTCTTAATAGCGCACCTTGATAAAGGTTTGTGGCCGACATGGCTGTCTCACTGTTATATTGCATTATTAGAAGTACGATGCAAAAGTTGGTTTTGCTTTCATTTGCTTAGGTATGACCAGGGATGTCGATTTATATACGGTTAAGGGGACTACTGGCCCCCTCAATCATTGATTTGGCCAACTCAAGCATTGAACTCAAGCACCCCCAACCAGGCTGAAGCTTAATAATTGGGCCTATGGGCGTAAGCTAGATAAAAATGGTTTTCGGAGCAGCTTTGGCCATCCAAAAGGTCATTTGCCTCCCCAGCCAACTTTACAAAGTGACACTTACGGGTATGACATGTTCCTCGAAAGTGCACTAAGCATTTCAAACACGCATCCAACCCAAGCCGCCTAAGCTGCTAAGGACTGATGGCTTTAACTTCACCCAACGTTGAACCTGCATCATACCTATTCCGACGAAGCTACCGACAGATGTGATTACCTAACGAAGCGACTTAGCCAAGAAGAGACCGATCAGCGTAAATGTCACTTGGCCTTCTGATCTCCTCGTCAATTCGACCAGGAATCCGAGCTATGTCTCACACGGCCGAGATAGAGCCAGCCGCTTGTTCCCGTAAATAGTTGTCGGCGTGCTGGCGGTGAGATCAGAGGGTGCCGCTGTTCCGGCGGCCGGTGGGCCCCTGGAGGCCGTCAGCGGCTCTCTATCGGGCCGGCCGAGTCAATGCGTCGGCAACAGCTGCATTGAGGCGGCCGCCGCCGCCCTGGACACCGAACACGGACCGATATTGTACCGGCTCACTGCTGGAACGCACCCCTTTGTCGCGGTAATCGGCTAATCAGCGCCTACGTCGTCTATTTTCGGAGGAAGTAGGGCTCACCTGTGGCACAGGTGGGCCAGCTAGAGCGGGTCGCAGCGGGCTACAGTAGGGGAGCGGAGCGGAGCGTACGATGTGTTATGTGGATCATACCGAGTCAGAAACTACGTCTGGCCTATTTTCAGGACTGCTCAGCTGATCGAAACTAGCCACAAACAAAGCCCATAATAACACGGGGTGACGCACGATAAGTGACTGGTTACAAGCAGACAGGGTCGGTATTTGCATCGAGCTGAATACAAATAATCTGAGCCACTTGTCGGTTTTCACCGGCCAGGTAACATCAGACCAGAATGGCATCAGATGACAAAACATAGCCGAAGGCAACATTGCTCACATTGCTCGCATTCAGTTCATAACACCATTGATGGGTATAAGGGGCCAATAGGCTGGACGAACGATTGCAAAAGTAAAGGAATTTAATATTTAAATGCATCTATTTCGGCAACTTCATTCAAATTGGGATACCCTCGATATTTCGCAAAGGAAGGCTCGATTACGAAATAGTGTGGTATTTCTGGATATGCACATTGGCGGTTTGAAGATTGGAGATATGCATAGTGGATATGTGCATTGTGCATTGGTTGATATGCATATTCATTGAGATATGTACATTGAGATATGGGAATATTGGGATATATACAACTGGGATACAACTTTGGGATAGGTACGTGGAGAACAAATCCGCTTAAGACGAAATTGTGTGCAATCTTGCCGATATCGGGCTCACTGTCGAATATGGTGTGTGTATGTATCTCGAGATTAAATAGACTTCGGCGAATTGTTGAATTTCCGTGGGTGCCAGGGTCTGTCCCGATCAATTTTGTGTCACATCCTTCCCGTTCAGTGTATGCCACATAAACCGTTCAGTGCAGCAACCTCCAACGAATTGACACCAGCCACGCAGTCACCCAAACTCGGAACACGCAGGTAGCGTGCATGACGACATATCCACGTGACCAGCCGGCCGCCTTTTACTCAGTGCATGTTAAACCGGCTGTTAGTTGAGCCATACAACCTTTTATAGCAATGAATGCGTGCTTCAAAGATGACATTCTGATGGAAACTGCTATAAAACACGTCTAATTCTGAGTGAGGAAATTGAGCCTGCAAACGGTGAAATAAATAAATCTTATCAAGGCTTCAAATACATCACATTCCAGATTAGATAATCATGCAGCAGTTAAATCGTGACTTGTCCGAGCATCCATTCGTGCATCACTGCGTAGACGGTATACTTCATATAACATGAATGTCATTTGGCATGGTGTCAAACACAGTATCCGTGAGGCTGAATTTGTTATCAGGAATTTCAATGTGTGAAAATCAGACTTCAAAGAGAGGAATGCCACATTTCAAGTTCTTTATTTACATTCAATATGATGTGCATTTAATTTTACCATTTAATGAAGTGTAGCATCGGCAGCGCACATGGTTCCGCTGCCCATGTGAGAAAGTGACCTATATTTTCATAAATGTTTCGAACTGTTCGACCTCAGATATAGCCTACCTGCATGCCAAGAATCATCCCAGCAGTCTGATTAATGTTGATGTTCGATCGATAAACCAATTGAGTAGAAGGCGACAGGAGTGATGCGTGAGAATCTTCTTCGTCAAAGTTCACATGCTGAATCCTATTTGTTCTGTGCCCGTCATCCGTGCAGAGGATCGTTGGGCCTGACCGTCCGTCCTTCGCGAGACGGAACGGAAGCCACCAGGAGCAGCGAGCCGCCTCCTCCGGCGCCAGGCGTGAGAAAGTCAGCGCTGAAAGGCGGGGGCAGGTCCGACTATGTCGACCGCTATTCGTCACAGTGTCCGCCAGTCCTCAACTCTTTGATGCAGCGGCGAAATGGGGCCTCCACCCGCCCCTCGACCCACCTGTGCACCCCTGTCACAGAGGCGGAGCCAGGTCCGGCCGGAGGGGAGGCGTCACGTCGCCTCACTGTCGGGCGTTGAGGCGCACTGGCCACCGCTATCACCGACACCGACTTCAACCCGGACCTTCCAGTTCCTGGCGACGCCCGTGCGCGACACTTGGGCTCCGATTGAGCGCCTTTGATCCATTCAGCGCCACTCGGTCTGCTCAGTCCGGTACTACGGCCGGGCGCATATTAGCCAGACATGTTTTACACTTCGCCGCGCCAAAGTTAATCTAGCTGAAACTATTGTGGTAGCGGCGCCTTTGGCCGGCCGGCGGGTCTGTTCGCACCTCCTTTGACCGTGCGGACGGCGGCCGGCGACAAACAGATTAGTCGGCATCCTGAAAGGCGGCGCGGCACCGTCACATGATCGGCACCCTTTGTGGACGGGTGGACGACGGCGGCCGCCAGGTCAGTCACTCTACGGCAGTCGGTCCGACCTGCTGCGCATGCGCGTGCTTGAGGAAAGAAATGCCCGGTGGATGCTGCAGCAAGTTGCATGGGGTAGCGACGGATTTTTTTAAGACGGGACGAGAAGGTCATATATCCATGCTTCCCATGTAACGCCATAAAGGACATCGAGGACATGACAGTTCAACGCTGGATAAGAGCCACAGTGCTGAGCTTATGAATGGAAGATAGTACAATAAAAAAAGCAATTGAGATCCCCTAATTAATGTTACATCCTGAGTTCTGGAGAGACTGCCGACCCATATGTCATACCATGGCAAATCTCTGCAGCATCACATATACGAAGCCTGGTGCTTAATCCACTGCCATAAAGTCATAAAGTGTTAAGGCTTCATAAGAGCCACAGGGGCCCACCTGGGTTAAGCCTATCTAGAAAAGGTACTAGAAATGTACATACTCTCACCCCAATCAATCCATTATCTCAAGTTCCTAGGGAGCTATATATCCCAGCCTATCTAGCACCATTCACTTGCTATTGCATAACACACTCAACAATTACAAACTCCTCCCATCATACCCATTGTGCTACCATAGACAGTCTCATCAGCATCACACCCCGAAGGAAGGTGCTGAATCCATTGCTAGGTACATCCTATATAAAGTTATAAATCATTTAGACTTAATAAGAGACCCAAAGGCCCATCCAGTTAAGTCTGTAAATGGAAGATACCATAAGCCTGGTAAAAAGACCAACCCCAACCATCCCACATCCTGAAGAAACCAGTCCTCCAATATCCCAAACACCTATCAATGCCTATCTACCCTAGCTATTCAGCCCTATTCCCCTGATCTCTCTTAACACATGTGGATTGAATGCCATATCAATAATTTTCCAACTACATCCATGCCTGCTTAAAGGGGTCTGTGCCGTGCACACTTACTTAACATAAATGTCACCCATCCATCACAAATTAGAACTCAAAAACAAAATTTTTATGTCTAAAAATTTGTCCACCCTACTTTTAAATACATTCAATGAGGAACTCCCCACAACATCAGCAGGCAGCCCATTCCACTGATCAACAACCCTTTGACTGAAGACCTGTTGTCGCTTAACTGTTCTACACCTCAACTTGTCTAACCTGAATTGATGACCCCTATGTGATACTCTAAACTGAAGAGCTTGCCATTCAAATTGACCTGATCTAGTCCTTTAACAATTTTGTACATTTCAATCATGTCCCCCCTTAATCTCCTATACTTGAGTGAGTACATATTAAAGAGTCCATCGAATAGTCGGATAATCGATTAATTCGACGAATACGAATATTCGAATTCGTCGGCAGAAAAATCTTGTAACCGATAAATACTATTATTCCGAATATTCGCCAGCGTTTGCTTCTTCCCGTGTGTCAAGGTCACGGTCAGTGAATTCTTGATGTAGAACTAGAATTTCTGTGTTTTGGGCTCAACGAACTCAATACAAAGATAAACGCAATTTTTTATCCCCCGGCCTGATGGTACCAGCCGCATTGCAGCGCACGTGCCTGCCGCCGAAAATCAAACCAATACCTGTCTGTTGTGAACTGCTGATCCGTTCAGTTTTCAAATTTCAGCGTATCGGGTGGTGTGTGTTTTGTGCTTCGTGCTCTGTGAGGCCGTTATAATCTTGCAGCGGATTTTTGGCATATTGTGAGGGTTCACGGGCGGATCCAGAAGGGGATACGGGGCTATAGCCCCCCCCTGAAGCCAGGGCTTGCCCTCTCGTAAGCCGAGGTCCCCCCCCCGCAAAACTCATGTCCCATTCCCTCCCGCTAGTCAACCGCATTTTGCCCTTGCATCTGACGAATTTTACCTTTCCCCTGACGAATTTTACCTTTCCCCTGACGAATTTTACCTTTCCCCTGACCAATTTTACCTTGCCCCCTTAGGAGTAGACCCCCCCCCGTGGATGAAATCCTGGATCCTCCCCTGGTGACAACTAATAAGTTTAGGGTCGAGGGATTTGTATCATTTTGGTCAAAATATGGTGTGATTTATGACATCAAAACCGCCAATATTTGTGATGAAAAACGCCGAAAAAAATATTTTGAGGGGCTTTACTTTGACAAAATATGATGTAGCTATGTTTACATGTTAAAGATTCGGTTTTGGCTTCTTACGTGGATGACATTCCTTGTTAGCAATCATCTATTTCCAGATGATTTCCAGTTTCCACCCAGATACCAATTTCCACCAATTAGTCAAACTCGACCATACTTAAGGATTTAACACGGGGATCGCAAACAATGAATTATCTAATGTAAGACACAATTGATAAAAAAGGACATCTGAAAAGTCGTTCTACACATGCTATATTTTTTCCGAAAATACGTTTCATATTTCTTTTGTAAAAGAGTAATCTACCCACGTAATTTTTACCAAAACAGCCGATTTGGGTGAAAAATATTCTACATCCTTATGATCACATAAATCCATCGATCCTATGTAAGTTGTATAAAAAACACTCACAATTGGCCTCAAAATCCAAACTTTAAGATACATACATAGGTGAGCTGGTGATTCTGATCCTAGTCCAGCCGGAAGCATGTCTGAAGGAAGCAGTGAGGATGAATCAGTAAAGGAAGAGGAGATGACGTACTCTGCTGAGAAAGTGCTTAAGAAAGCGCCAACAAGCGTCGTTTGGGACTTTTTTTTATTTCAAGGGACATAAAGACTCCAAAATGCCAGACCCGACACGTGTGTTCTGTAAGCTTTGTCCGGCCCAAAAGGCAGGCATGGCATATCATCCTAGCACAACGAGTCTGACAAGTCACATGACTAATCACCATAAACAGGATTACGAATCGAAGAAGAATCCGGCAGGCGACAAGAACTCAATAAAGAGCTTCTTCTTCCCCAAGGAAAAAAGGTGGTCAAATGGAATAAAAATTCCGATAAGTGGAAGTCCATGACCTCAGCGATAGCCAAGTGGTGTGTTAAAGACACCAGGCCAGCCGCCATCGTCGGTGACGACGGTTTCATCAGTGTGATGGCTCTGGCTTGTCTGGAGTATGACGTGCCCTGTGAGATAACCATCACAAAATACATAGACGACATGTACGCCAAGGAGTCGGCTCGGGTCAAGGAGGAACTGAAGCAGTTGGAGTTCGTGGCCACTATTACTGATGGTGGAAGCTCAAGCAACGCACGCAGTTTCCAGGAGACCGGGGTGCACGGGATCACCGATGATTTCCAGATGAAATATTTCACGCTGGGCGTGAAAGAGGTAAAGGAGTCGCATACCGCCGTCAACTATTGAAAGAATACGGAAAAGATCACCGAAGAATTTGTTGTGAAGGATAAAGTCGTCCTGACTACCACTGACAACGAGAACAAGATGCGCGCCGCGTTCAAAGACAATGAGAGGAATGGCTGTTTCGAACATATCCTCCACTCCAGCCTGACGGAGGGGCTCACCAAAGAGAAGGCGGTCAATAACATCGTCCTAAAGCAGAGGAAGATTATTGCCAAGCACAACAAGTCATACGTCGTCAAATATGGTTTGGAGGAGGCTCAGAAACATCTGGGGATAAAGAAAAAAACCCTCGTTCAGGATGTCGTCAACAGATGGGGGAGTACCCGAGCGTCTACCTCGTCGATCTTGGACGACGAGAAGGTCGAGAAGGACACCTCTACCTCAATGTTTCTCGGGGATGAGCTGGAGGGCTTCATGAACGCTAAGGCCATCAACATGGCTCTCCAGAAGTACAATTTCAAGACCAAAGAGAAGCTCAAGGACTTTCAACTCACGCGAGCTGACATGAAGAAAATACAGCAGCTTAACTCATTTTTGACCACGTTTGACATGTACTCTACGACCCTGGGAGGAAACAAATTTGTAACAGCCTCAGTCGCCATGTCAGTCATGAAGTCGATTGAGAAACAGCTGGAGGCCAGCGAGGAGGACGCAGTGTACATCTCCAACATGAAGGACATAATTATGAAGGACTTCAAAGAAAGAACCCAGAAAAATGTTAATATTCCGTTCCTGATGAAGGCTACCGCTCTTGATCCGAGGTTTCTCAAGATGAAGGTCATCTCAGACAAGTCCAAGCGGGACTCGGTGTACAAGGAATTGGCTCAGGAAGCAAGGGAGGCCAAGGATCTCCACAAGGCCAAACATTCCTCCCCGGAAAAGCCTGCCACGAGTGAACCCGTGATCAAGAAAAGGAAGATGGGACTGGAGTGGCCAGAATCATCGTCCGAAGACGAAGATGATAATGATATGGAAGAGATTGATCGGGAGGTTCGAAATTATCGAGCTGAGTCTGATATTTCCAGAGACGAGGAAGACGTTCTTTCCTGGTGGAGAGAACGCAAGCTAAAGCATCCAAACTTGGCACGTCTCGCAAGGAAGTACTTGTGTGTGCCCGCCACTTCCACCCAGTCGGAACGAGTGTACTCCAGCCTCGGCTGGTTGCTCAACAAGAGGCGACTCCAACTTTCAGAAGACCACGTGAACGTGCAAATGTTCCTGAAACAAAACATGTTGTAGGTTGTGTCTAACCCACTGCCGGTTTGGTCGTATAGTGTGTCACTGAGGGATATAAATAGCCCCAAATAATTACTGTTTTATTTAACTGCCAATGTATTCTGATCGCAGACCTTTATAAATGAACAATAGTCCCTTTACCATGAGGCAGAGGCTATTTGCATCCCTTTTGATGATTTGTATCGACTTCATTGGTGAGGTCTACCTACTTAATCTGTATGTATGTTCTAATAAAATGCCAAAATTCAAATACCTACTGTTTTATGTTTCCCTTCCTAACCTAACCTATTTTCTGTGTTTCGAGTATTTTTATTTCGCGCCAGCTCAGAGCGTAATTTTGTTTCCTTGACTAAAATGAGAAATTCAGATTTTCAAATGGAAATTGGGACGTCTATTAATTTTTTTAAAAATTGTTTCTTCTTCCATCAAAGAGGTTCAAAAGCATGGGAAACCCCCCTTCCTCTCTAAATTTAAAATATCTACAAACTCCAGCACACTGTACAGTGTACAGTGTCAATTACAGTGAAATAACAGTGCTGGTTATTCGAACTTGGTGTTGGTATTGAATGCACAGTGATCGCTCTTACCGACAAGGAGAAGCGTTGTGATGATTACACCGAAATATGCCTGGGTGAATTAGTCAAAATGTAAAAAAAATATCAAAGTTAAAACGCGACTGCTAAAACGTGATCGTGCTGTGTTGGAGCACGATCACAAAATAATATATAAACGCAAATTACAATCAACCCCGCACGGGGAATACAATTTATACCCATAAATAAAACGCACAAATTTATATAAATGCATTTTAAAAGTTCAGACAAAAGCACAAATATTTTTACTGCAGAGAAAAGTTTGGACAAAAAGTATTTCCAAAACTAAAGTTTTCATGTTTGGTAGTTATCGTGAAATAATTTCTTTGGTTTCGTTCTGTATTCGGATGCTGATTTCATGCAATTAGATTAATCGAATTAATCGCCAACGAACATAGGATGATCGAATAGCCGAATATTCGTCGTATTTTGAAGGCGAATAATCGTATTCGTCGGCAGGCAAAAAAGCATCCGAATTTGCTCTTTAGTACATATCCAATGCCACAAGCCTTTCTCCATATTCTAAGTTACCTATTTCACTGATGAGTCTAGTTGCTTTGCGCTGCACTCTTTCTAACATGTCTATATCTTTTTATAGGTAGGGGCTCCATGCTTGTACAGAATATTCCAAGTGGGGTCGCACATATGCTGAGTACAGTTTTTTCATGACTTCCTTGCTCTTATATATCACACTTCTATTAATGAGTCCCAGCATTCTGAGTGCCCTGTTCCTAGCTGAGCTACATTGTTTTTCTGCTTTAAGGTCTCTTGAAAACAACACACCTAAGTCCCTTTCCTCTTCAATAACATCCAGTTCCCTCCCTCCCATTGTATATCTTAAAGTCTCGCCTCCAGACCCCAGATGCATAACCTTACACTTGTCATAGTTGAAAGACATCTGCCATTGAACAGCCCACTTGTTTAGGTCCTCCAAGTCTAGTTGAATATTTATAGATTGATCACAACTGTTTGCCACTCCTACCAGCTTGATGTCATCAGCAAATTTGAACACTATTCCTCAGCCCTACCTCAATGTTATTCACAAAGATGATAAAGAGAAGTGGCCCTAGAACAGAGCCCTGTGGTACTCCACTCAGAACATCCTTCCAATCAGATTTACATCCATTTAACATTACCCTTTGTTTCCTTCCCCTCAACCATGCTTCAATCCAACCTAGAACTTTTCCAACAATCCCATGTTGCTGTAGTTGATGAATTAGCCTTCCATGTGGAACTTTATCAAAAGCTTTGCTAAAGTCCAAGTACACAACATCCATCCTGCTTTGATTGTCTACTTCTTTAGTAACATACTCCATGAACTCCAAAAGGTTAGTTAAACAAGACCTTCGAGATCGAAATCCATGTTGAGTATCCCTTAAAAGATTATGCCTATCAAGATGAATCTGAACATCCTGTTTAACCAGATTTTCTAGTACCTTGCAAACTATTGAGGTCAAACTGACTGGCCTGTAGTTCCCTACACACTTCATACTTCCCTGTTTGAAAATGTGTACTACATTTGCATGTCTCCAATCTTCAGGCACTTCAGAATATTCCATAGACCACCTGAAAATTATGCCTAGGGGAACTGCTAAAGCTTTAACACACTCTACTAAGACCCTAGCATATATATCATCTGGTCCTGAAGCTTTATTAGGTTTTATATTCTGCAACTGCTTTTCTACAGCTTCTGTAGTTATTGTAAGATACTCCAACCTATCACCTGTCATGGCATAAGATTCAGTTGTTTCTATTCTACCAGAATTCTCTTTAGTAAAGACTGATGAGAATTGTTTGCTTAGGGATTCCACAATATCACAATCATCAACCACTAATTCCCCATCTACCTCCAGTGGTCCTACACTACACTTTTTAGCCTTAAATTTGTAGAAACAAAATAATCTCTTAGCATTACCTGCTGAACATTCCCGAGCTAATTTGATTTCAGCCAGTCTTTTAGACGCCCTAACACAACACCTAACTTTATTTCTAGCTATTTTATATGATTTGAGGTTTACCTCAGAGCTAGCATATTTTAGTTTCTTGAATGCCTGTTTCTTTGACTCCAGTACATGCTTTACTTCCCTGGTCAGCCATGAAGGGTGCTTAACCATGGTTAATCTAATTTGCCTATTGGGAATGAACCTATCCTGACCTTGAAATAGTTTTATTTTATCATTCTCCACATTTCATAAGCATCTAAGCCCTTCAATAAGTCTGCCCAATGAATTTCATTCAGGAAGATCCTGAACTCATTCTAATTCCCTTTAGCAAAATTTGGAATCAATGTCTTATTGGTTCCTACACTTCCAACATACAATGAGAAGCGCATAATGTTGTGATTACTATTACCCAAGGTCTCTCCTATGTTCACATTTTGTACAAAATTTTCCTGATTAGTAAGCACAAGATCTAATATTTCATTTTCCCTTGTAGGTTCATGTATCATTTGAAAGGAGAAATTTTCCTCAAAACAATCCATGAAACTTCTTCCTCATTTGTTTAGACCTATAGTTTGCTTCTCAATCCTGTTATGTTGAAATCCCCCAACAAAACAGTTCTCTCCTGTACTCTCCTACTTATCTCTTCCTGCATCAACCTGTCCATGTTTTCATTCTGGTCTGGAGGTCTATAGAATGCCCCAATCCTAAATTTTGTTCCATTCTTCAGAATGATATCTAACCACAAGGATTCTACTCCTTCATTATGTACACTATCCTCTATGGAATGACATTTCATTACTTGTCTGACATACAAGAGTATACCTCCTCCTATCCTTGCCTTCCTTTGATAAGCATGCATGTTGTAGCCTGTCAATTCAAATTCCTGCAAGTTGTCTCCAAAAATGCTTTCATTAACCCATGTCTCTGTTATGCGTACCAAATCTAGCTTTTCAGACAACATATATGCATGCAGTTCCCCAATTTTGTTCCTAACACTTCTGGCATTGACATAAAAACATGATAAACTATTCCTTCCCTTGCTTGCAAGACTTCTCTCTTTATCAGCTACATTCCCCCATGACCTGCCTAGTTTGCCTGTTTCCTATTGAGAGCCTCCTCATACCTATTGCTAAGCAATTCAACTCCTCTCTTGCTCAAATGTAACCCATCTAATGCAAACATTTCAGTCTTCCCCCAGAAATCCCCCACAAATCCAAGAACCCCACCCCAAGCTCCTTGCAAATCTTGGCCACCCTGGTATTCAGCCCAATGGCCCTCGAGTACCACTCTATAGTTGCATTTACCGCCATGTATAGCATACACCTTTTACTAGCATAATGCGTCATTTATAAGCGTGATTGAAAACACAAAAGGTTCATGGCTTAACGAGAACCAGAAGGCCTATCATGAACGGAAGATATTACTGAACGGAAGATACTATTTGCAGCATATCCTACTATCTATCTGATCAAATATATCATGACACCGGAAGAAAACAGCAATCATGTTCTTAAAAATATGCAGTGAAGGACTTTCCATCATCTCAGGAAGCTCATTATAATTATTTACTTTTCTTCTACTTCGTCCGAACGTCCCCTGTCGTTCCCTCGATTCCACCGACTATGCCCTCGATGAGCTAGTGCGGCTGACCTCGTTGACATCGAGGTCAACGGCATAACAGAAATTATCGACAGTATTATCAAACAATTGCAATAAGGGACCCCACTACCTAGCAAGGGTCTACCATAGCCGCACCTACACAGTGCACACATAATAGCATCGATCTCACTCCATCCACTCCAAATTCTCATCCCCATATGACACAACTTGGAATTGAAAATAAGGTCTCAGATCTTACAAAATCCATCTACAGTGTTTTTTTTAATAGGTTCCGTGATGGACTCTCAACTACATCACCAGGGAGCCGATTCCATTGATCAATCACCAAATGACTGAAAACCTGCTGTCGTTTAGCCGTCCTATGCCTTGACTCGCCTAACCTGAATTGACGATCCCTTTGTGGTCCCTTAAATTGAAGAACATTCCGATTGACATTATCTAACCCGTTAGCTGTCTTAGGCATCTTAATTATATCACCCCTTAATCTCCTATGCTCCAGTGAGTACTTATGTAATGTCATAAGCCTCTCCCCATACTCTAACTTGTCATGTCCACTGAAAAGCCCAGTAGCTTTGCACTGCACCCTTTGAAGCATATCTATATCCCTTTCCACGGAGGGACTTCATGCCTGTATGCTATATTCCGAATTTGGTCGAACATAGGCAAGTCACAATTTTGTATCATCACCACCTTCTCGTTGTATTGCACACTCCTATTTCAGAAAGAGTTGGTTATGCTTACAAAAACATGCAACGTCTGGTAAATAAACATTGAAAGGCGTGGTTAACTTACGAACTTGCTAGTTAGCCAACACCCTTGGGAAAGTGAATGTATGAACTTTAATAATTTATTGATGTTGACTGAAAAGAACATGTGTACTTTCTTAAAAACTCATCCCAAATATCTGTCTTAGGCTTTGGGTTTCTGTTTCGGCTTAGGAGTGCATGAACTGTCTTTCAACTATGATAAGTGTAAGGTTATGCATCTGGGGTCTGGAGGTGAGACTTTCAGATATACAATGGGAGGGGGGAGGGGAACTGGATGTTATTGAAGAGGAAAGGGACTTAGGTATGTTGGTTTCAAAAGACCTTAAAGCAGAAAAACAATGTATCTCAGCTAGGAACAGGGCACTCAGAATGCTGGGACTGATTAATAGAAGTGTGATATATAAGAGCAAGGAAGTCATGAAAAAAAACTGTACTTAGCATATGTGCGACCCCACTTGGAATATTCTGTACAAGCATGGAGTCCTTACCTAGAAAAATATATAGATATGTTAGAAAGAGTGCAGCGCAAAGCAACTAGACTCATCAGTGGAATAGGTAACTTAGAATATGGAGAAAGGCTTGTGGCATTAGATATGTACTCACGCAAGTATATGAGATTAAGGGGGGACATGATTGAAATGTACAAACTTGTTAAAGGACTAGATCAGGTTAAATTGAAGGACGCTCTTCAGTTTAGAGTATCACATAGGGGTCATCAATTCAGGTTAGACAAGTTGAGGTGTAGAACAGTTAAGCGACAACAGGTCTTCAGTCAAAGGGTTGTTGATCAGTGGAATGGGCTGCCTGCTGATGTGGGGAGTTCCTCACTGAATGTATTTAAAAGTAGGGTGGACAATTTTTTTAGACAGGAAAATTTTGTTTTTGAGTTCTAGTTCGTGGTGTGTGTAGAAATGTACTTTTATAGTATCTTTTCTTGATAGGCTTAACCCAGATGGGCCCCTGTGGCTCTTATTAAGCCTTAGCACTTTATGACTTTATGACTTAACTGCTAGTGGTTATCTAGCCCCCACCCAAATATGCTATCACTACGCCTAGGTGAAATCTCAAATTTCACGACTTTCGGATGGATAAGATAAGTCCACTCCCACCGCTTTGGAACCGGCTGGATTCTTGTTCGTTGTGTTCTTGCGATCACGGGAAGATACTTTTTATCTAGATTTTACCAAAATTTCATGTGGTCGCAAAATTTGCCCCCTCCAGCTGCCGCAGAGCCCAGTCGGCCGGCCGGCAATGAGAGTACAGACGATGCGTTGCCAGCGGCCTTGACACACTACTAGAGATATAAATCTGCAGGAATTATCTGGCCCAAACCCGACTTGAACCCGACCTGTGAAGTACCAGACCCGGTACGTGCCCGACGAAGTCTCAGGCCCGGTCCAAGCCCAACTTTTGAATGGAGTGCTACGCAGGAGTTGACGGCCAGGTCCGATAGGGGCCTGCTTGGGCCTTTGTCGGGCCCGGGGGTAGGGTCCTCGGGGCTGAGTTGCCACCTCTACAGACTACCTCTACAGACTACCTCATACCTCATAGGGGCCTGCTTGGGCCTTTGTCGTGCCCGGGGGTAGGGTCCTCGGGGCTGAGTTGCCACCTCTACAGACTACCTCATACGCACATGCCGTAGTATCTTAGCGGTTCATACTCTATTAGGACATAAAAGCTAATCAGGGATTTTTTACCCATGCTGAAGAAAACCACAGCTAAACAAACGGTTTATATTTCACCGAATGCCTGGGCGTCAGTGCAAATGATGGTATGCTCCAAACCATGGGTGTCGATTTTTGAAAAAAACATTGGGGCCGAAGTGCCAACGCACTAGACCCCCCACCCCCCGAAAAGAAAACTCATCGGATTTCGCCCACTATATTTTCAGATCTCAGAAATTCTGATTTTGCATTCGACGATGTGTAGGTTTATGTTTATTCAGCATCCTCACCAACGGGGAAAATCGTCCAATAACTGGTGAAGTCACATAATTAAAAGAGCAGTGCTCAGTACATGTCAACATAACAACTCTGAGTAATAGCATGCGACTGCAGTACCATATAGTGGGCACGGATCTATCGTCACCGTCACCGTCACCGTTACCCTTCTCCTCACTCCACACACCAACAAACACACACCGGCTTAAATAAAAATACCTCAGCGATCAAATGCAGGCTAAAACACACCGGCATTGATGAAGCATCAGAGCACAGCAGACCTGAACAGTGATGACGGTGGGTGAAAGTATTTCCTTGGTGCCTGACATTAGGGAGGGGAATTTTTCCCTTTAGTACGCCACTGCGGCTGCTCAACGTGTTTTTTCCGCAGATTGCACGATCGAGAGTTGAAAGGCCCTTCGGATAATTTTATTTCGGGACCCATTCTGAATTTTCCGATGCTCTGGTCGATTCGATGGAGCCTCCTTGTGGTTTTTGTGGTGAAGTCTATTTTATAAGCCCCCTGCAGTCTATTTTTGGAGCCCGGTACGTTTCTTCGGGCTCTCGGTGCGTTTTTTTCGGTGCCTCAACAGGTTTCTTTTCCGGCGTCCGACGACTTCTTATTTTGTGGATCCTTTCCGGGTATATATTGGTCCTTGGGAAGCCAGCTGCAACTTGTGGGGTTCCGGCACGACGTTTTGGCCCCAGTGAATTTTCAAGAGAAGCGGCGTGAAATTTGTTTCGTCTAAGTGCGATTTTTTGGGGCCCCGTGGTCACTTGTTTGGATCCCTTGCGGTGGCTACGACACGTTTTTGGGGGCCCAACAAGTTTTCTGGGCTTTTGGAGCCATTGTTGAGATTCTAGATTTATTTTCCGTGTCCGGACTGTTTTTCATTTACCCGACTTAATTTGTTGGGTGATCTCAACGAGACTTTTAGAGCCCCAGTGGGACCTGTCAGGCCTCTAGCGTGATTTTCAGGGGCCCGGGTGATAATTCTGAGTACCCCAGTCTCAGCGTGATTTTCAGGAAGCCCCGGCTCGACCGTTTGTGGCCCACGTCGTGACTTTCTTGAACCCCCGCACGACTTTTTTTGCGGCCCCAACGTGATTTTTAGGGGCCCAGGTGCAAACTTTTGAGGCACCGCCGTCATTATCGGGGCCCCTGCGCTACTTTTGGGGCCCCCAATGCCATTTTTCTGAGCCCCGGTGCGATTTTTGGTGGACCGAGTGCAATTTTTAGGGAGCATGGCGCATTTTTTTCCTGAGCTCGGCGGATTCTTGGGGGCGCCCCAACCTATCAGGAGGGGGGAGGAAACTGCCCACAATGCCTCCTCCCCATTCGGTATGTCACTGTGCCATGCAATGATGCAACATAAGAATCCAGGAATAATTCATCTGTTTCATCACTCACATGTGATTTCAACTCCCCAGTTATCCAGACAGTTTGAGGAAAGTCAAACATGTGCTACATGGATCAACAAGGATGGATCATTCCGGCCATGGCCCCCCGAAGCGCTTAAAAGTGGGGCCATAGTGTCTTTTGGCCCCCGAAACCAACAGAAGTCAACTAAATTAAAATGCAGTAACATTTGCCGAGGTTAAAAAATAGCGTCTGGATGAAAGAATCTCCAATTTTAAAGGATTTTTTAAAATATATAATTGTTTGGAAGCCAGTATAGTAGCATAGTAGATTCTGACACACATCGAGGGTTCCATGCTGATCAAGTTCTGCTTACAGCAAGAGTTGACAAAATCGGATCCGCCAGTGTCCACGTGCACGAACGTTGACGTGGTACAAGACGTTGAACGTGAACGTGAACGTTTTGGTAAACAAGAACAAAAATCCGGTAACATAGAAACGGTGGAGGTAGGCTGGGGCGCCTACACAGGAAATTATGTTGTCAATTATTATTTTACTTTTATTTTATTTTAATTTTTTTTTATTTAAAAAATGTGCCCTTTTGCCAAATAGTGGTCGAAATCCAGTGCTTTTAACCAAAAATAGTGGGAGAATGGGCATCCTCCAAATCCGTTCGACCCCTTCCCTGATGCAATTCCTAGGTACGCCACTGGGGGAGGGAAGGGGGGGGGGCTGACGCCGAAAACCGAAAGTTGCCCCCCCCCCACAAACCGGTGGGCTAGATCCGCCAGTGTGTGCATGCAGCTTCTTGCTGACGTTTTTCTTTCATGGTATCATAAGCTAGCAGATATTACATGTTGATGTGGCTCTTGGTGCAGGTCGAGACTGGGGTGCTGCGTATCAATATTGAATATATGCACATTGTCATTGGGATATAGGTGGGTACCTAGGTAAATATCAAGCTTATAGTACGATGGATTGACTGCTGAAGATAAATATAGTTTGTATATGCACAATCTCAATGAAAACTGATTGTTGTTGACTGGACTGGATTGCGTGCAAGTTTGACGATTTCTTGAAATGGAGTGGGATGAATCCAGTTCAAGCTCCATATGCATGTGCTTCTGCCATTGGTCATGTGTGCAAGCATCATTATGACAATGCAATTGTTGTCTAGTGGCTTTGCAGATTTTTCAAACAATCTGGTTTAAAATGAGTCAGCAGCAGCGAATCTCGACATTGTATGATGTAAGTCATGCTTCCAAAGTGGAAGGAAATCCAACTCCTTTGTTTTTTCAACAAAATTTTCAATTTTGCAGCAAAAGGTGGAGAGTCAATCCACTATCCAATTCAAATCTGTTTCATTTCAGTACAAAATGTGCTGGTTGGCATCAACTAAGTTTTGTAAGTAGCACGGTGTTTTTTTTTCTCTTTTTTCCTTTAACTTTCTTCTCAGCATAAAAATAGCATAGGTTATTGGGAGGGCCAAATCAACATTGAGGGGGCCAAGATCAACATTGGTGGGGCCATGGCCCCCCACAAAAGGATACAAATCGACGCACCTGCTTTGGGGAGGAAAAAAAATTAGATATAAAAATTAAGCAATATATATTCTGAAAATTTTCTAAATTGAACAACCGAACCCAGCCTAACCGAACCTAACGTCAGCTGCTTTGGAAGGAAGATTTCCGATTTTATTTTATTTTGTTACATTTTTTAGAAAAAAAAATTCCAAGCTAAACAACTAAACTAGCCTAACCTAGCCAAACCGGTATTATTGTGCTTTAAGGTGGTAACAAGACAAGTTTTTACACACATTTGCCTCCCTATAGCAAACAAATGGGTTAGGTTTGGTTAAGTTAGGCTAGTTTAGGCTTTTCAAGTTGGAAAACTTGTCAAAAATTTTGCAAAAAAGTTTCCCTCAAAAATTGCGAATTATTTGGTAACTTTGCAGTTTAGGGTGGTCTTTTTTTCTTTTTCTGCAGAATACCATGTTTATGAAGGTGACTAAGATAATTGGACCCACTTATTTTCTGTGCAAATGCTTACTTTTCAGGTTGTGAGCAAAATAATGCCAAAAAGGGCTTTGAGTTCGGTAACATAGCATAAACATAAATGTTTTTTAAATGCAACAAAACCTAACCTAACCTAGCCTAACCTATCTTTTGAGAACAAAAAAGAAAAAAAGAAAAATGTCAATTAATTTATTTTATGAAAAATCTCAACCTTAAAAGAGAAACCTAACCCAGCCTAACCTAACCTAAGCTGCTTTTGAAGAAAAAATTATAATTTTTGTGAACATGTTTGTACTTTTTTTTGGTAAACTTATGGGTATTATTGTGCTTTAAGGTGGGAACAAGAAAAGTTGTATGGGCGCTGTGTGACCAACGCAATCAAGGCGGCCGTAAGCCCAAATAACCAACCAACCAACGAAGAAATGTTTTTACACACATTTTTCACCATAAAGCAAACAAATGGGTTAGATTTGGTTAGAGTAGGTTGGTTTAGGTTTTTTAAGTTCGAAAATTTGTCATTTTTTTAATCAAATTAAAATACAATGAATTTGCACCAAAAAATAAGTGGTCCCATCATCTTAGTCACCGTCATGAACATGGTATTCTGAAGAAAAATTCAAACAAACAAAAAATCACCTTAAACTGCAAATTTACCAACAATTTTTTATTCAACAGCAACTTATGATAGGTTAGGTTTGGCTCTGTTAGGTTCTTTAAACTTTGAAAATTGAAAATTGACAAATGCTTTAACTGTCTCATGCGCAGTGAAATTGAAACACGCCTGATGCTACCAATGTCTGCAATATAAGAGAAAAAAACTATGACGTCACCAAAGCTTGAAGGCGAACTTTGGTGTACCTTCTAAGGTAATAGTATCGTCGGTGACATTTAATGCGCGCTACCAGACACCGGTCTTGTATGACTCTATAGGGTTTGTTTAGGAAGTCATGTGTGGTCATAGCTTAATACCTATTGCTTTCTTCGGGAATATCAATTATAGTGAGGTGTCTATACGGCTTCTTGCTGACTTTTCTCTCATGTTTTCATAGGCTGGCAGATTGGCTCACACGTGGCTTTTGTTGGTTCAGTTTGAGATTGGGTTGCCCCATATCAATATTGAATGCATGCACATTGTTATTGGGCATGTACGTAGGTACCTTGGTAAATATCAAGCTGATGGTGTGATGGGTAGGTTGCTGAAGATAATTATAGTTTGTATATCCACAATCTCAATGATAACCATGATTTGCATGCAAGTTTGACAATGACTGGAAATTGAGAATGGAATTAATCATGTTCAAGCTCCATATGCATGTGGTTTTGCCATTGGTGGATGTACAAACATCATTATGACCATGCAATTGTTGTTTAGTTGCTTAGCATATTTTTTTCAGACAATCTGGTTTAAAATGCATCATCATCGCTAATCTCAACATTTTATGATGTAAGCTGTCCTTCCACAGTGGAGGGAAATCCAGCTATTTTGTTTGTTTTTTGCACACAATTTTACATTTTTTCAGCAAAAGGTGGAGAGTCAGTCCACTATCTAATCCAAATCTGTTTCTTTTCAGTACAAAATGTGCTGGTTAACATCAATGTTTCTACTTAGCATGGTGTTTTTCATTTTTACCTTTAGCTTTCTTATCAGCATAAAATAGCGTAGGTTATTGGGGGGGGGGCCCAAATCGACATGAGGGGTGGGGCCAAGATCAACATTGGTGGGGCCATGACGCCCACAAAAGGATGCAAATCGACGCCCCTGCTCCAAACACTACGTGCTGACATGACTATGATCATTTGCTGTCACTTCCGTAGTCTCACTGTATCTTCCACTGGACGGTACAGTAGGACTACGGAAGTAGACGGAAGTCTGATGAGACAACGGAAGTAGACTAAGTAAGTAACTAAGTAATTAAGTATCTAAGTCTAACTGTACCGTACAGCGGACGGTGTGTGAGTGTACCATCCAGTGGACGGAACGGTCAGACTTCCGTCTGCTTCCGTAGTCTCACTCAGACTTCCGTCTACTTCCGTAGTCCTACTGTACCATCCAGTGGAAGGTACAGTGATAATATGGACGTGACGGAAAAGGAAGACTAGCCTGGTCATGTCAGCTAGGTCATGTTATGGCCCTTGATCATAGTCATGTCAGCATGTAGTGTTTGGATCATTCCATCATCTGCACTGGCGTTCAGGCATTCAGTAAAATATAATTCCGTTTGTTCAGCTGTGGTTTTCTTCAGCATGGGTCAAAAATTTATGAATTAGCTTTTATGTCCTAATGGAGTTGGAGCCGCTAAGATACTACGGCTTGTGCGAATAAGTTAGTGGGCAGAGGTGGCAAAACTCAGGCCCGAGGTCGCCACCCACGGGCCCGACAAAGGGCCAAACCGGGTCTGGTACTTCAGAGGTCGGGTTCGAATCGGGCTTGGGCCAGATAATTTCTGCAGATTTATATCTCTAGTAGTGTGTCAAGGATGCTGGCAACGCATCGCCTGGACGCCCATTGCCGGCCGGCCGACTGGGCTCGGCGGCAGGTGGAGGGGGCAAATTTTGCGACCACATGAAATTTTGGTAAAATCTAGAAAAAAATTACCTTCCCGTGATCGCAAGAACATAGCGAACAAAAATCAAGCTGGTTCCAAAGGTAATTGACAACAACTGTACATTCGGCCCTGGCTACTGCATAGTAACCTTGTTCAGTAAGGACACCTTTTTTTAATCCGGTAGCCTCTTGACAGGGTTCACATTGCACTTCCAATTTCATGTACCCTAATACATGTACCCACGGCAAGTTTCGGGCATATCGCATTGACCTGACATGATACTGGCTTGAAACCTGGAATTATTTCGGGGACATAATTTATCACTACGTATACTCCGGGTTTCAAAAGTCAATTATTAAATACCTGCGGAAGAAACATTTGTCTCGTTCTAGGCATACCAATTTCAAAGCGAAGATTCATGAGTTGACACGAAAAAGCATCAGGGAATCAAATCAACGTCCCACAGGAAATCACCTTAAAGATTTCCCGAGGAAGGCGGGAGCCCCGCTCCCGCCTCCGTCCCAGCCCGTGGGAGGGGGCTTATTTTCGGCCGAAGGCGCCCATCCAGGAACTTCCGCAGTGGGACTCCTCAGAAGAAATTGCGCCAATCGAGAGTACCCCCGAAAAAAATATTGATCCGCCCCTGCCTAATACCACACACACACACACACACACACACCATGCTGCATCAGCTTGAGGTCAATATTTATACAACACGTGACAACAGGACTACAGATATGACACTGGTGGTCGACCTCAAACCGACAACCTTGTTACTGAAGATCGAAAACTGGAACAATGACTGGTCGAGGATAAGAAACTGTTCTATGCAACGCGCAATTAAATTATGCGTAACAAGCAAGAGAAAGGGCAGATCCCATCTGCCCGTCTCTGGGGAGGAGAATGATATCCAATTGAAGTGACAGTTGCCCCGTGAACTAAAAATACCCCTCTCCAGTTTGCTAGACCCTGTTTTTAACAGTTTGGAATATATTCACCAAAGCCTCCAGTTGATGCATTTGGATGTCATGCCCTCAAGTTTTGAATACCATGCATAATGTTTCCCTTTAGTGTACGAAAATTAAAAATATAAGAATTACATCGGAAATAGTTCCTTTTAGAAATCCATTCATGCGAAATAGACCATAGAATGAACAGAATTAGCACATACACAGTGTTATAAATTTTCCATCCCCTCGGCCCCGCCTCTCCAGCTTGAGGCTGTGATCTACCTTGCCACCTCGACTCGTTTACGAAAATATGCGCATATCCCTCCCGTTCTCGACCACTGCTTGTGTTATTTAGATCATGATCACACGCGCCTGTTACTGTCGTCGGCAAACCTCTGGCGAAGTATTTCCCTATTATATATGTCAATGATAGGAGGACAAATAGACAATCTAGTACTTGGGGCCATAACGTCCCATATAAGAAATGTTTTAGTGGGATGGAATAGCATTATATTCGTATTCAATATTCGTTGGAATATCGTCGGGATTTGATATGTTCCTCAAATTTCTACACCTCACCTGTGTGATTGGCTCCGGATCAAAACATTCGTATGAGATCCACGTATATTATATATATATATATATATATATATATATATATATATATATATATATATATATATATATATATATATATATATATATATTAAACACTCCTGAGCAAAATGTACGTCGCTGGTTCTCCAACACAGCGCATGGTTTCACTCGGGAAAGTATATCTACAACTGTTGTCCTCAATTGCTACTCTAACAGGTCTTTGTGGTTGCCGTTAATCGGATATGTCTTGCATATGTGTATTATATGCAGCATGAAGTGGTTTCTATCCGTTTTTACTATCATGCCATTATTTATCGTTCAAAATTCCGACAATAAATTGAGGTTGTTTTGAATGTGTGCGCGAGTAGCATTTTTAAGTACGTAGAGGGTGTGCTTTGATTTAGTTTTTAGTTTACACCAATGTGTTACGCGGGGTCCAGGGAATAGGGCTAGATACGTAGGTAGATAGGTATTGGTAGGTGTGTAGGATGTTGGTAGTTAGTTTCTTTTGAATATGGGATGTGGCATTGCCTGGGCGTTTAGTATCTGTTTGTCCAGGTTTATAGTGTCTTCTCTTTGCAGGCTTAACCCAGATGGGCCCCTCGGGCTCTTATCAAGTTAGAACACTTCATGACTGACTTTTCAGTTGTAGTCTCAGTTTTTAGAGTGTGTGTGCGAGAATTAAGCCTTTAGGCCTCTTTCTAGTGATTAGTCTCGGTGTATTGGCAAATGCGTGCACACTGTGACAATGAGTGTGTACGGAAGTACTGTGTACAAGTCTCAGTTCGAGAGCAGTATTTCCAATTTCTTACACCAAGCAAAACGCCTATTTACATGGATCTACCTTGAGATCCTGCAGTTTTTTCCAGCATGCACTCCTGTGGACAAAATCCACACCAAGGCCGGTGCGAAATGTGTCCGCCTGCCCAGACTGTCTGGAATTTGGTGCCGTCCCGTGGTCTGGCGCGCCTCCCCTCCCCCTCCAATACACCGTCGTCACTGAAGCGGGCACGGGCGGGCCGGCACGCCACGCTTCTACTGCGCTTTGTGCCTGCTCAAAGGGGGCAAGAGCGCGACTCCTTCCACTCTCGTGGCCGGGCCCGGCCGCCGTCGCCGTCGCGCCAAAAGTCGTGTTTTGGCCCGGCGCGCGCGATTTATTGTGCGGTTTGTGAACGCGACCGACGAGTGCGCCGCATTATGGCGCCGCGGCAGCTGTCGCCGACTGCCGGCGCCGCGCGCTTTCATCAACGGAGAGGTGCTCCGCTTTAAATAGGCCCGTGCGGCGCGGTATTGACGAGCGGAACAAAGGTGTTTCCATGTCGCCACAATGGCGTGGAAATGGAATAAATGGCCGGCCGGCTGACTGCCGCCGGCAGTCAGCCGCGTTCCTGTGGCCAGAGAGCGACGCGCCCCGGAAGGCGGTCGTTGGATCGGTGACTTCAGCCGTCACTTGGTTGGCTATGTTTAGCCTTAGAGCTGGTGCAGTGGGCAGATACCAGTCGCCAACAGACACCAGACCATAGGGGTCGTGCCGTGTCCTCCGTGGGCCTTCCAGAACGTTATGGTGCAGTGGGCTGGTGCAGTGGGCAGATACCAGTCGCCAACAGACACCAGACCATAGGGGTCGTGCCGTGTCCTCCGTTGGCCTTCCAGTACGTTATGGTGCAGTGGGCTGGTTCAGTGGGCAGATACCAGTCGCCAACAGACACCAGACCATAGGGGTCGTGCCGTGTCCTCCGTGGGCCTTCCAGAACGTTATGCTCAATGAAGCATTCATGTTTGCGATTATGGTAATTTTGGACGTTTGCCCTCTACCCTTGGACAGCGAGAAAGAAAAACGCAAGCGAACAAAAATAAATGTTAGACGTATGTTGGATTCTTCGGTCAGTGACAGTGTACCCGAAATGTTTTTTTTTTTAAATCTTACTACCAATCAGCTTTGTATATGGGAACTGTTCGAGTGCTCTTGGTCTTTAAGTGGATTGTGATTCAGTTTTTAGTCGATTCTGCATTCAACACTAAGCTAGAAGTATTAAAAGGGTCATGGCGTATGCAAGGCCTGGATGGATGCGCAAAGCATGGAACAAGCTTGCATGAGATAGCCAAATCAGTTAAAATCTTACCGCGAATGCGTGGGGCTCCTAGTTCCCCCAGTGGGAAGAGTTGTATGATAATGTCCTTCACGTGTTCCATATATCAAGGAGTATTGATGGTAGTTGATGATAGATAGAACAAAATGGAACTGGAGATTCATGGTAAGCTTTGGTTTACATTTAGACATTAGTGTATGGCACGTTCAATTTGATGATGAAGACCTGCATACTATTGCCAACAGGACTAAAAACCTACTTTAAACCCATGCTTTTGTCATGTTGTGCAATCCGGGATCAATTGGCTTGGTTTAGTATCGTGAATTCAAATGGTAACATGTGGGGGAAAGTTGGGTCTGCTATAATGTAGACCCAACTTTTCTAACTGGGTCGAATTGATGGCCAATCCTCCCGCATAGGCATCTAAGCATACGCTTAAGAAATCTCCATGCATCATTTCTAACAGTACAATATACAATATACATGCTCATACATATTACGAATAGTGGCGTACGCATTTCTCGTGATACAATTTCATGTAATGTGACTGCATATGATTGTGTCGGCAATGCAGTACAAGTTGTTGATAACATAGGTAGCATTCCCCTCAGAAGCAACAAAGAATCGCTCCAAGCAAGTTTTTGGGTCCAGATCATGCTTTTCCGCCTTGCTTTTACGTCCATGGTGCCAGGCATAGCCGATAGTTATTTGTCAGCGACTTTTGTTGCATCTGTTTTTTTTATTTTGGTGATTGATGGCTTGATCCGACTTTGGTGGCTTCTCTTGATATGTTCATGAAAAGGAAATAATTAATATGTATCGTTCAACGAGCTGAAGAAATAGCCAGTCCCGTGGATTAACTATTTTGGAATATCTGGAAATTCCGGTCAAGCAGCCACCTATGAGAAGATTAATAAAACTACAATTCCAGCTCTTTTCAGAAATTTTGCGAAGCGATCCCTTGTATACAGTGCTGCACCCATGGCCATATTCCCGGCCTTGGGGTCTGAAATATGGGCCTGACGGAGTATGTCTGATAGGGCATAATTGGGGCCTGTTGCACCAACAATCCTCCGGGGCGTACACCCGTAATACGAACGTAGCAAATACTAGATAGTAATACTAGTATATGATAATATAAATACTAGTACTAGTAATACTGTAACACTGCATAGCAAATACAAATACTGGTCAGCTGAAGACAGCATATCACCAACACGAGACGTAGTAAATACTGGCACATACCTGGTCAGCTGATGACTGCATACCACCAACACGAGACGTAGTAAATACTGGCACATACCTGGTCAGCTGAAGACTGCATATCACCAACACGAGATGTAGTAAATACTGGCACGTACCTGGTCAGCTGATGACTGCATACCACCAACACGAGATGTAGTAAATACTGGCACATACCTGGTCAGCTGAAGACTGCATACCACCAACACGAGATGTAGTAAATACTGGCACTTACCTGGTCAGCTGATGACTGCATACCACCAACACGAGATGTAGTAAATACTGGCACGTACCTGGTCAGCTGATGACTGCATACCACCAACACGAGATGTAGTAAATACTGGCACGTACCTGGTCAGCTGATGACTGCATACCACCAACACGAGATGTAGTAAATACTGGCACGTACCTGGTCAGCTGATGACTGCATACCACCAACACGAGATGTAGTAAATACTGGCACGTACCTGGTTAGCTGATGACTGCATACCACCAACACGAGATGTAGTAAATACTGGCACGTACCTGGTCAGCTGATGACTGCATACCACCAACACGAGATGTAGTAAATACTGGCACGTACCTGGTCAGCTGATGACTGCATACCACCAACACGAGATGTAGTAAATACTGGCACGTACCTGGTCAGCTGATGACTGCATACCACCAACACGAGACGTAGTAAATACTGGCACATACCTGGTCAGCTGAAGACTGCATACCACCAACACGAGATGTAGTAAATACTGGCACTTACCTGGTCAGCTGAAGACCTTGATTGCCGAGTTGCCGAGGAAGATACCTTGATTGCCGAGTTGCAATTTACCGCCACACTGCACAGGTCAGCCGTCGGCCGCGGCCATTCCACACACTGGACGCACGGCACATCAGCTCAAATCACACTCGACAGCGTCCACTACGCACCGGACGTGCGCGACGCCAGTTCAAATCACACTCGACAGCGTCCACCACGCACCGGACGTACGCGACGCCAGTTCAAATCACACTCGACAGCGTCCACCACGCACCGGACGTACGCGACGCCAGTTCAAATCACACTCGGCAGCGTCCACCACGCACCGGACGTACGCGACGCCAGTTCAAATCACACTCGACAGCGTCCACCACGCACCGGACGTGCGCGACGCCAGTTCAAATCACACTCGGCAGCGTCCACCACACACCGGACGTGCGCGACGCCAGTTCAAATCACACTCGACAGCGTCCACCACGCACCGGACGTACGCGACGCCAGTTCAAATCACACTCGACAGCGTCCACCACGCACCGGACGTGCGCGAGCGACGCCAGTTCAAATCACACTCGACAGCGTCCACCACGCACCGGACGTACGCGACGCCAGTTCAAATCACACTCGGCAGCGTCCACCACGCACCGGACGTGCGCGACGCCAGTTCAAATCACACTCGACAGCGTCCACCACGCACCGGACGTACGCGACGCCAGTTCAAATCACACTCGGCAGCGTCCACCACACACCGGACGTGCGCGACGCCAGTTCAAATCACACTCGGCAGCGTCCACCACACTCCACGCTTCATTCAATGCACGACGAGAGAACGACCGTGGCAACACTAAGCTGAGGAGGGAGGCGTGGCGTCGTCATAGAAGATTCCTGGCTTTCTGCCAACCCATCTTCTACGTAGCCTTTGTCAATGACGCTTCCTCGTGTAATACTGCACGTGCAGCGATCGCCGGCGGCGGGAACACTGGCGGACCCAGCCCACGTCTAAAAGGGGGCCCAAATCGCAACCATGTATTGACCGATCACTTCTCGTATGAATCTCTCTGATCTATGGAACTGAACATATGTTTCCAGTGTTCATTTTAAGTGGTTGGAAGAATGTCCACTTGATTCGAAGAGGAGCACACTTAGCCAAGTGCATGGTATTGGTGCCGCCACTCCCTTTACCCTGAATGGTCGAGGAGAAACCAACACTTAAGAAACTTGGCCCAATTTGAGCTTCAGAACATCCTGGTTACGAGAGAAACACGATGAACACCGTACCGGCGGATGGGATACACTGGAATTGATCATTAGGAGGCTCCACACATTTTTATGCCGTGGTAGTTAACTGGAGGTGGGGGGGGGGGGATATGGCGGCACAAATCGATATTTCAACATGCGTTACTCGAGCCCAGGGAACACAGGCCTTGAGAGTAACGTAAAACGTATCATGCTCCGCCCTTCCCGAGCCAAATACGGCATGGTCTGGTGGGGGCGAATATGAGGGGAGGGGCGGTGGGAAATGTGCCCCCACCCCCACCCTATGGAAAGGTGACGCCCCTATGGTCGGACACAAGTGTCTGTCCAGTACAGCTTCACCCAATGGGAATGAATAGGGATGAATAAGTTGATTCTCAACATTATGAAATAAAACGAAACAAAACAAAATATTATATACAGAGATCCGGGAAGAATGATAAAATACGGGAGGTGGGAGGGACAAACTTATGTCCTAAGCCTGGTCAGAAGGCTGTATGCAAGGATCCGGGAAGAATGCTAAATACAGGGAGGTTGGAGTGAGCCAACCTATGTCCTACGAATTGAGTTTCAAATGGGAGGAATGCAGAGCGGCAGATATGTAACAAACTAGGTCTATTTTTCACTTTTAAGGCTCGCCATTGTGCAGACTAGGCCATAAGTGTTTGACACAATAATTATGATCAAAAGATCGTTATGGAAAAATCACAAAATTTCAGCTCCGTGACTTGAACAATTATATTATGGCCACCAAAGTAGCCAAGGGAGCGGAATCCATGCCGGCACGGATTGGGTTTTCATGCCAGCGGCCGCAGTAAATAACCTTTCAACAGCCTCGCAGTATTCCCATTCAAACTTGACCAATAAACATGATGCAGACGGACATGCTCTTTTTCTTGACATCATATTTCGTGGAATTTCTTCAATATTTCACTATAGCAGTATCCCTAAGTACTTCTGCTGAGGAGAAATGCAAAAATGTATGACCTGACCTGAGCAAACGAAGCTCTTAAACATTTGTATACTTGACGAAGCCCTTTGAATATTACCATCACAAGTTTACTTTTTTCTACAGCATTGAGGGTGCGGGCAATTTAACCATAAAAAAACACTCGTTGGACTACCCGTTACCACATAGAGTGGCGTTGTTGAAAGCTTCCGGTATGCTATGTAGTATTTACATACATGGGACAGTGGTCTGACATTTGTTGACAGTAGATTATGTTCTATAAGTTATGTCGAGAGCAGTAAAGTACGTGGCAATAATGTTGTGTAGCCGTAATTATGAATACGAATCTTGTCAAAAGCAGCAAGGTATCTAAAGTAATAAAATATAACCTTTATCGTTACATTTGATATGAACTCAGCACCTCCTGGTATATTGAAGGTCGTATATTTTCTTTACACGTAAGGTATCTAGCATTAGCATCCCGTAACAGCAATGTTGCATAGCATGGATGTCTGGAGAAGTGAGATATGTAGCAGTAATGAAGAGTAGTAGTAGTATCCCGTAATAGCAATGTTGCATAGCATGGATATCTGGAGTGGTGAGGTATGTAGCAGTAATGACGAGTAGTAGTAGTATCCCGTAACAGCAATGTTGCATAGCAGAGATATCTGGAGTGGTGAGGTATGTAGCAGTAATGTCGTGTAGTATTGACGTCGTATAAAAATAACGTCGGGAACAATATAGTATGTAGCAGCCATGTGATGTGGCAGCAATGTGATGTGGCAGCAATGTCGCGTAGATGCAATGTCGGTAACAGTAAAGTCTGAGTAATGCAGGTCAGCACCAACGTTGCGTACAAGCAATGGCGGGAGTAATACCTACGGTCTGTAACAGTGATGTGTAAAACTAATGTCGCATCTAAACAAGTAGCAACAATGCTGGGCAGCAATAGCGTCGGAGCGGTTTCGTCGTGAGCAGTAAATGCAGCAGCAGCATCGACGTGTAACTCCAGGGGCCGCAGTTTCAGCAACTCAGCCAGGGCGCAGCCTCATTACTCACTCAGCCTCATCAGCCGGCGTGACCTGGCAGTTTGCAGCCGCGGCCGGCGATCATCCCCCGCGGCGCCGCAGTCCGCCAGGTCACCACTCCGCCGGCATTTGTCGGCCCACAATGGCGGCCAGCCGACCCCCGCCCCGCCCCTCCCCTCCCTCCCTGCCTCCTGTATCAAAATATGGAGGCCCGTGCGGCGCGGAGCTCGTGAATGAGAGCGCCAGCTAGCTTGGCAGCCGGCTGGCGGGCGAGGCGGCCGCCGACACCAACGGTGCGGGAGACTTCTCCGCGGGCGGCCACCGGCTGTGTCTGCAGAATCAAAGGCTGTGACGGCCCACTCGGGGCGGTATTCACGTCCGGCGCAGCTCACGCGGTCAGCATTCAAGCCGCTGAAACGGCTCCTACTCTGACCTCTTTCACATGACAAATTGACTCATGGGAGGATAGGAAATTGATGGAGTGCCGGCGCCTACGTCGTGGGTGTTTTCCGCCAACAGAGATATCTGGAAGACAAACTCGGCTCTTTGTGAGCAGCATTAAAGGGCGTGGGTTGGAAAGGAATGTCTGGGTGCCGGTTTTGTAATCCTTGAATGCTATCAACGTGGTTCCGTCACGGTTGAAAGCATGATTGATTTGCAAACCCTCCGATAGTCTGGAACTTTTGTCTTGCCAAACAGCCGTGGGTAATTTGACGGACGACTCGTGGAATTGTCTTACCTGCTTTTCAGTTGTGGGTAAGGGTGTTTAAAGGTAAATTGGCTTGTGGTGGTTTTTCCCCAACAAAATAAAGTGATTTAAAGCCAAGGTTGAAAGTGACTAAATTTTCAGTCACGACTTATATGCCAATCCAGTAGCACATTGCAGGCGTACCGCCTGAATTAACGCCGAGTGATCTTCCCTGCTGGACGGTTGGAACATGCGGCCAGACGAGCAGGGTTTCCGCCAGGTCGAGACCGGAAAGCATGCCAAGTGAATGCCAATAAATTGTTCCGTAACAGGTGGCAATGGAGCGGACGCTAGGCGATCATTGGACCATTTTTAAATACTGTGGACCATGGAAATTAACCAAATTTGAGGATATTGACTGGTCCTTACAACAGTGGATTGGGTGAAAACCCGAGTGTTCACGGGCTACAGAGAAGCCGCTGTGTGTGCAGTTTTCACCATGCAGGCCAGGCCTCCGGTTCCGCTTCATGCTCCGTGAGCTCTATGAGACACCTATGGACTCACTGCGAAGCAGTTATTGATAACGTCGGCAGTGACCAATTAATTCGTTCCATTGACCTTCTTCTTGCCCACCGCGTAGTGGGGACCGAATGCACCAAACCACTAAGAGTAACTACTCTTCAACCCAAATATCGTCCTCCCCGCCCCTGCACAAGACTGCTTTCGCACCTGCCAGTTCACCACTCGCTCCACTCGTCCCACCGGCGGACAAGTGATACGTGGTGCCAGAACATTGGGGTACACGAAACCTGCCGACATAAGATCAGCGGCAATCACGGAGTTGCGTGTCGTGTCCGCATCTTCCACCGTGCTCTTTCAAAGAACTTATCTCGCTCGTAGGCATGACTAAACCGTAGCTCGCCGTGTATCGCTTCCCGCCGAGTAAGATCGTCAATCTGTTAAGCTGTTGCGCTAAATCCAACCGTCCGGTCCATCAAGAACACGCGCTGCTGCACGACCACCACCCCGGGACAGACTCGCTCCTCTAAATTTAGCCCCGCCCCCGGACGTGATTGGTCGCGGCGGCCGCCGGCGGAGCCCATTGGTGGCCGCCTCCATCGCACCGCGGGGAAGCTCGAGCGCCGGCCGCCGCCGTCGTTACGGAACCGGCGCTGCGCGGCATGCCACCCATGTGTTCGTCCCTGTTCCGACCGTGGGCCGAGTCTGCGCCAAGCACGGCTGAGCCGACGCCCAGCAAGCCACGGCGCCCGCCCGCAGACGTAGCACCTGTGGCCGGCTGCCCGGCGTCGGACTCGGCGGCCTGCTGCGCTCCTCTCGCGTCGACCGTCGGCCGCGTCGGCCTCGACGCGTCCAGCGTGGGGCTGGCGTCGGCGGTGCCGTCGCCTCCGTCGCAGCTGCGCCAACCCGGTTGGGGCGGGTCGCTGTGCGGCACTGTCTCCCCGGCCGCGTGCCTGGGGATGTGGCTCGGCGCGCCCCGGCCGCCGCCACTGGCCTGGAGCGCACTCCAGCTCCTTGCCGAGGAGGAGCGCCGGAAGGCGGCTAGCAAGCGGCGTCGAGACAAGAAGTTCGGCTGTCCAAAGTGTCCGATGACGTTCTCCAACAGGGGTCAACTCACAGGCCACTTTCGCAAACACACAGGTATAGTGAGGGCCAGGACGATCAACTTTCGACCAGTATACCGTTGACATTATGGTGGGCATGCTATCTGGTTCAGCAGTGTTATTTTGACTGACTGTGTTCGCGGCAACATCCACAGCATCAGCATCTGCATCGCATTGCGATGCACATCAGGATGAAGGAATTCGTACTGTTTGGTACAACAGAGGGGTTAGTGGAAAGATGTTCGTATTGTCTAGGTTGTTTTCGGCACTGTTCGGTATTAGGTTACCTTGCTTTATTACTGTTCATGGTGCAGAAAATGTATTAGTGCAGCAAGAAGATACTCTCCACCGAGTCAGAGGGCATTCGAAAAGAGAGGGAAAAATAATTAGAAGGAAGTAGTGGAATATTTATGGGCATTGCCCCCCCCCTGGGCGCCGAAGGCTCCCCGCTGAAAAGACCAGTTACTGACCATCGTCAGTAACTGGTCTTTTTTAGGATTCTCTTCTGTCAGGCATGGGTGGAAGTGATGTGGAGGGATTGAAAGTTTTAAGGTCAAGGGCCCTCGGAAGAGTATCTCAGATTCGCATACCACAGACAATTATTACAGTAAGATTATGAACTGCCTAAAGCACGTACAGTTGCAGTTGATGCAAAAGCTAGCGTAATTCATGGATAAGTTTCACTGATCATCCGCATGTCTCACACAAACACCATCAACACCGATTTATGGTTTGAAAAAATAACATGGCTCACATGTCCCACACAAACACCATAAAACCTGATTGTTGGAGTTAAAAAGAGCATGAGGAAAGTCTAGTGCATAGCATATGCAAACGTATTATCATCACACTCAGGCTTCAATGCGCACATGGGACGGAAAGATCCTACCGCCGAGATCTTTTAGCGACTCACGCTTTCAATTGGTTATCTTTTTTAGGTAACCTGGACGTATATGAGTATGATTAGGTTACAGCTCTGGTCACTATGTATGATCATATGTATGGTCATGGTGATAATAAGTATGCGGAAGCATGGGCCATATAGCTACCACGTATGTTTTCCATAGTTATTTCGGCACTTGAACCTGGGCGGATACCAGCCGGTGCTGTGGAGGCTGTCACATACACCTTAGCCGTGGCGTGGGGGTGATGCATCACACCCTCCCGCCTAGGTCTTCGAAAACTATAACCGACGTATAAAAAGTGGGAAAGTAATTTGATAGGTATGGACAAGACTTGAAAAACAGACGGTGCTGTCCGTGACAAATCGACCAGTGGAAGGTGCGAAACAAAAACACCCTCATGTCGCGAATTTAATCCAAATTTATGTTATGGGGTAATTGCATGCGTAGACTTCACCTGAGCAAGTTTTACGCCCGGCACCCCAGCGGTTTTTGAGCTATGGTCTCAGAACACTTTTTTAAGAGATGATCAGAGCTGAGTTCTTTGAATGGATATTTTAAGTGGCTTCCCTCAATGGAAATATATAACCTATGCATCGTAGCAGTTGCAAATGTTCCTCGAATTCACATCTGGCACTGCTTTGAAAATTCCACGATAATCGTAGGCTTTACCTTTTCATCCAATGTCACGGGACCTCTTTTGACCTTGATGTCCCACTCGAATCTAATTTTCTCCAAACATGGCCCGGTATGTTAGCGTTCAGATACGAAAATAAAAACGCATGCCCTTTTGTGCTAAGTATGAGTTATTCGGCCGTTTTCAAAGGTCGTTTTACCTGTTTCCGCCTGCCGACTCCAATGTTCCAGAGAATCAGCAGTTATGCTGCAAGTGGAAAGCGTAGGACGTTCCCATACATCGCAATGTATTGCAATAACCTCCATTTCATATCTTTCAGCTTTTTGAACATCAGTCTACTGTACAATTATACCGATTTAAAACACATACATAGACCCATGATCGAGTAACTTTTATTCACCACAATGCCCTCCTGATATTTCACTTTTGCATTCTTGAGGCATGTCATCAGCTGCTTTCTTTCAGCGAAGTAAATAAAAGTACAGGGACTTCCCTCTAGGTATGAATTTTGGCCTTTGAAATTAGTGTTCCCAACCAATTAAGGAAACTAGATGTATGGTTTGACTTGCAAAATCATTGCCTAGGTATGTATGCGTTGACACTAGATAAAATCAACAAAGCCAGAATTCCTAGCAGATCGCAATCAATTGCCAAGTGATCTCAGGATATAAAGCGAGCGTTATCGCCATGCGATTGTTCGCGGACCTCTTTCTGCGTGCCCCCATCCCCCGACGCGTCGACTGATATCATGGCGCGGCACTTGAAGCGATATCAGCGAGCACAACAGGGCAGGACGTGAGTGTTTTGTGGTTGCGTCAAAGCGATAGGAGGTTCACGGGGAGAAGAGTTTGCGGTCATTCCGCCTCAGCTACAACCTTTTACAACAGCCCTAGCGCTGTTGTAAAACGGAAAAACGCACTTCCTTGTGCGTTGTTGTGCGTTCCGGTGAAAATTGCAGAAGCATTCTTATGAACTACGAGCGATGTACCCCAAGCATGTCGACGTGATCTGGAGGGCAGCGCTTCCCTCCCTTGGCTGTGCCACTGATGTACACCGTCTCATTTTTATTTTCTGACCTCGGGAACGCCCTCAGGCGAACGTCCGTTCGAGTGCGACACGTGCCACAAGCGCTTCACGCGCAACGAGGAGCTGACCCGACACAGCCGCATCCACACCGGCGACCGGCCGTTCGGCTGTGACCTCTGCGGAAAGCGGTTCGGCCGCAAGGACCACCTCAACAAACACCAGCGCACGCACACCGCGCCCCTGTACGCCGCCTACAGCTCAGTCGCGTTGCACATGAGAGGTGACCTGCCACCATTTCCGTTGGGCTACGCCTCAGATCCGTGCAAGCTTTTGCAATAGTTGCGACTCTGTGAGGGTGGTGTCGGTGAAATTGTTATTTAATTGTATGGTCTGAGGTGCGTGTGGATGATTTTCGTCGTATTGTGATTGTATGTTTTGATAATACGTGCATGAATAATATAATTTGATAAAGGATTCTGGTACACGTTTAGTTGAGCCATGGACGGCGATGCATCATTGGACCACCGATGGCGACTGCAAGGCTCGTGGAAGTCAAAGTGAGTAGTTTGCCTGCGAGAGCCGTAGACATGAACCTCAGTGCTGGAACGACACCAAGCAGATGTTCTCGATCTCCACTCCAAACCCAATGTGGAGGAATAAGCACAACATGACAACCTTAGACACTGGCGGATCTAGCCCACCGGTTTGGGGGGGCAACTTTCGGTTTTCGGCGCCAGCCACCCCCTCCCCCCTCGGCAAAGGTTACTGCATTTTAATTCAGTTTACTTTTGTTGGTTTGGGGGGAGGGGCAAAGACACTATGGCCCCCCTTTGAAGCGCTTGGGGGGGCATGGCCGGAATGGCCCCCCCCTGGATCCGCCAATGACCTTAGACATGGACCTGAGTATCCGGCCGACATCAAGCAGATGTTCTCGATCACCACTCCCAGCCCAATGTGAGGGAATAGGCATGACATGACAACTTTAGACATGAACCAGAGCATCCGAAAGACACGAAGCAGATGTTCTCGAAATCTACTCCCATCCAATGTGAGGGAACATAGCATGCATTGTCCTGCCGTATGTGGCGCTGGTGATAGCTCTTTACCTTTACACATTAAACCTTGCCTCCGCAGGTGGAATACTCTGTCTCTTTGCAGATATTCCCGTCTTCCCGTCCCGTCTCCGTCTTCGTCTTCAGAGATCTTCGAATAGACACCGATGATATAACAGGATTGTATTAGCTAGACTCGGCAATGCGTTTTAAGTTGAACAGATGAACATTGCTAAGCCCTCCCAATAATTTATGTGAAACTGCGTTCTTGCATGTCTCATTAATCTTCGCTTTGCATAGAACAGGGAGATCACATATGACCCAGGCATCATTATAGACATCCACTAGTTCTCGGTTACGTCAAACATGGGCTAAATTTGGAGAACCCCAGTACCAGCAGTTAGCAGGGGCTTATAGATGGAACTTATATCCAGTCCCAAGATGTTCTGGGGAACGTGTATGTGAAACACACGGGCAAGTGACACATGTCCGGGCACGTGAATGCATCTTCCTTGTATCACTCACCAGCCATGAGTGGCCTATAGTATTACACTATAGGCACTACTCTTTGCTACTGGCACACATCACACAGGCAGAGGTGAATAATCTTATCTTGTTGAGAAGCGGTTGCCTCCAACTTGAAAGTTTCTTCTCACCTACTTTGTCGTTTGTCCGCCCGGCTTTGAACAGTAATTCATTTCAACACTTGACTGAGTCTATTTTGATGTGACACTATTTTCAATGGAAATATGCCCTTTTATTGTCCATCCACTAAATGGTCAAGGTTGTTGATTAGTAAAAGAAATAAACCTGTAACCAAATTTAGCACATGACAAGATGTCTCATGAAGGAGAAAATAAATCACACAGTAATATATATACCTCAATACATTGTTTAACATTTTGATCGGAACATGAAAATGCAATCTATTTCTCCCGCCAATCGAACCATTTTTGGGAAGCCACACCGCCTGCAAGCGGGCATATTACAGACGCTGGCAGACGCTGCTGACGGGCTTTCAGGCTGAATTTCCCTGCCGAGCAGCACGTGTCCTCCACAAACGAGCGCCCCTCCACGGCACCGGTGTCCCACCCGACACGTGTCGCTACTTCCGACCACCTCGGACGCTGTCATTTGGCAGCGGACATGTCATTTCCGCATGATTGCGTCACATCGCAGCTCACCCCTAGCGCAGCCTGTCGGGGCTTATCCCCTCCTCTCGCTTCGTCTTTGCACATCCCTTACGACAGTACCCGACAGATATTGTGGGTTCCGGCAAGGCTTCCTGTCGTTTTCCAGGTCTCAGAGAGTTGCACAATGGCCTGATATAGCGGGATAATTTTAGACTTGCTTCTACAGTTTTTGAACCCCACGTCCTCGAAGAAGATTATTTCGATCCCATTATGAGATCGTCTATAGGGAAGATAGCCCCCTAGTGTGCTCCTAATTCCGAGCGAGTCCCTGATTAGAGCAAGCTAAAAGATGACGCTATGAATGGTAGCGACGTTAAATCAACAAGGCGTATTCAAAATCAAGTGCATATTTATTTGTGAAAAACTGCACAATGCATTCTGGCACACTTTTACAGCATTATCCGCGCGAGCATGCCCGCAAATTGAATTCATTTCCTGACAGGACTTAGCATTGCTACACAGACCAAAATGTTTTTAGAAAGAATGCACGGCTTCAAATATGGACTGTGGGCGGGGCGGAGATTGAAAGCAGTTATTGCGGGACCGGAAATGCTGCAGCAACGGCATTGTTCACACCATTTGCCCACTGACTACTGGCTGAGCTGCGATCGCACTTGCGCCATTCTTGGATACAATGGAAGCAACCGCTGACGATGACAGAACAATATAATGACTAAAAACAAAGTGCAATGGCACAAGATGTTATATTCTTAGCAAAGTACACCAACGCCTCGGCTTAATGCCTTCATCAGGGTGACATGAATCAGGGTTCTTCAGTCACCATGATGAAGTGATTAACCCAACACGTTGGTGTACTTTGCTAAAGAGATAGCATCTTGTGACACTGTACTCTGTATTTAACTTGTCCAGTGAACTATTAACAATATAACTGTTACTGAAAAGTTGTCGGCCTCCTATGGAAAGGACAGTGGTGCATAAAGAAGCATGGTAAGCTAGTGCCAACCACGTCGACACGTGCAAAACAAAGTGTGTCGCATTCTCTCTGATTTTCGCTATTAGTTTTTTCTACCTCCTTTTCATTCCGGTAATCCATAGAAAATGAGTTGTCCAGTTAAATTAAACAACAGAAGCCGTTAATTTCTTTTAAGAGCATCTCAACTGAACATAATACAGCATGTATCACAGAAATAATCTCAGCATAAAACGCAGGCATCCATCACGTACACTATTCACTACAGTGAACACAGCTCGGCCATGGATCGCCGTCAGCCCGCTCTGGCCTCCTCGCGGCCCTCTGCGGCCCCCTGCCCGGCCCCCTCGCTCCCCCGCGCCCCCAGCTCTCGGCCAACGGCGCAGCCGTCGACGAGCTGAAAACGATCGGAGGTCGCCGCCGTCATTTGTAAACGGACATCACTTCCACATGACTTCCGCGCGCGAACAGAGCGCGGCGAGCGGCAGAGGCTCCTGTTACGGCGGATGATTAATTCGGCCAGCAGCGGCCATTGTGGCCGACTGGCGAGCTGCGCCGTTGGCGGCGGCGACTTTGTTGTTGTGGCGGCGGCGGCGGCGGCGGCGCGTGATCGTGGCTCGCCGCCGCCGCCGCCCGTGGATTGTGCCGACGATCTGTCAGGGCCCATTATAAACTGGGCTGTGACTGCGCCACCAGTGTGGGATTAGTCACGATTTAGCGTGAGTGCGGCGCAGCGACCGACGCGAATTCGGTGAGAGGCGGCAGTCAGTTGAGTTGTCAGGTTCGCGCTGGACGAGACGCGCTTGTCTGCGAACAATGTGGGTTGGGGCGCCGTGTTGCTTCGCATTGAACAGGACGCCCGTATTTGAGAGCAGTCTGGGTCGGGATCGATGATTTGTTTTTGAAGTTAGGCTTCACTGTGATATTTGAAGGACTAGGAAACTGAACGGCTGTCTCTTAAAAAGTCATTTCTTTTAAGATGCGAACAATCTGGCAATCATACGTGGATCAAGAAATGGAACGGTCAACGTTCCATCGAGCATCATATAAAATAATGGACGAATCAAGGTCATGGGCTAATCGATTTGAATACTCTAATCAAGGGATACATTGTAAGGATAGACGAAATACTACCGTGTTTTGTCTGTAATTCTTATATCAAGCAAACATACGTAAGTCAGTGCCACAGAAATATTAGACATTTCAGAGGCAGCCACGTACAGTAACTGTCACTTGTCTTTCCTCAACAAATACACACTATCGGATATTAATGATGCCATTTCTAGATATATGGGGATGGGCTAGACTCGATCTCGTGAGTTTCCGACGGTACATTCCGAACCGATATTAACCAAAGCTTACCAGATCATCAGAACATTTACTGCACTACACATGCTGGCATTTAATACAATATGATGCGGAGTTTCATGAAAAGTATTGCTGACGGATGTCTTCACTGTCATACGAGCGGTCATGGTTTCGTTGACTAGACGTCAGATTTCCTCTTGTGATCTCGCCTCTGGCAGTCGCAAGATTGGCAGCTTAATTTTCGTGGTCACGTGGCCATGAGGCGCACGCCAATGCCGGCGCCGCTGCCTCTCCCACCACGCCGAGTGACTCAATGGCCGGATGTTTTCGGTCGGATTAGTCCCAAATGAACTCGGAACACTTTTTCCTCTTGACGGGTTCGCCAACGTCAAAGCAGCGGCAGCGGCAGCAGCGGCAACGAAGGCGGCGGCGGTGGCGGTGGGTTCGACAAAGGCGTGTTTCTGGGGTAGTAGTGGGACACTGACGGTGGCGGCGGCGGCGGGTTTAACAAAGGTGTGTCTCTGAGGTAGTGGTGGGACACTGACGGCGGCGGTCGCGGCGGATTCGACAAAGGCGTGTCTCTGAGGTAGTGGTGGGACACTGACGGCGGCGGTCGCGGCGGATTCGACAAAGGCGTGTCTCTGAGGTAGTGGTGGGACACTGACGGCGGCGGTCGCGGCGGATTCGACAAAGGCGTGTCTCTGAGGTAGTGGTGGGACACTGACGGCGGCGGTCGCGCCGGATTCGACAAAGGCGTGTCTCTGAGGTAGTGGTGGGACACTGACGGCGGCGACGGTGGCGGTGGTGGCGGCGGATTCGACAAAGGCGTGTCCCTGAGGTAGTGGTGGGACACTGACGGTGGCGGCGGTGGCGGGGGGTTCGACAAAGGCGTGTCTCTGAAGTAGCGGTGGGACACTGACACACAGTAAGTGCCGCGACGCAACCGCAGCAGGCGTAGAGAATGGCTGATCAGCCTTTGGCGACACCACAGGCACCAGCCGTATGTGGCTTCATCAATACCTGCTCAAGTGGAACCCTTTCTTAAACATGCTGAAGGATTAGGAGCTACATCAATGTGTTGCAATTCACTTAATGTTATTTTGGGGAGGGTAATTTAGCTGGGAAATGATTTCCTCAGGAACACAGGTTAATATGCGAGACTTTCAAAATAAAAGCAAAACAAGGATCGGCGCGCACGAGCTCATCGACCCTCTTCAACAAGGCGAGCGGCACCATCTGATGATGATCGTCCACGCCTTATCTTTCTTCCGCTTCAGTTGGACCCCGAAAGCCGTCTCCCATCTTCCTCGATAAACTTCTTCAGGTACCCAAGAAGTCTTCAACCTGTCTCAGCTGAAGCACGTTTGGAGGGCTATGATCACGGTATATTAATTCTACTCGCGCAGTTTCAAGCAATTACAGGGTGTCATGCGCATGGTGGACAGCAGCCAGGTCGGACCAGAATACAAATCCACCATCAGAATATATATATATATATACATTGTTAGTAAAGGGCGCCATTGCCTGAGAAACTTCTCACGGTAGACATCGGCCCTCACGTAATAGAGGCTTGAGATCATAACAGGCTTGCACATAACAGGCTTGCTTGCCTTACGTTCTCTGGTTGGTCTCCGTCAGGACCAGCATACAATCCTTTGTTCCCGGATATGTCACGTCCAGAGTGGGTGAAATAGGCCTCCTCATCCAGGATGACGTCCGAATTTTTGTTTGCGTGCAACACACCGTCTGGAAGTTTGCGGATCCATGATTTGTGGGTCGTCTACTGCTGAGCAGTAACTTGGGGCGCTTTATATCTTTTTTTCTGTATGTCAGTCCTTCCTCCTTCAAAATTGTATCGGCGTACGACTTGCCATTGCCAAAGCCGTGGCCAACAGGTGGGTGAAGATGCCAATTTTTGTGGTAGCTGCCCTTGTCAGTGTCCTCCTTTCTGGCGTTCCTTTTGTGGCGATGTCTGCGAGCTTTTCCTTTCCACCGTGGTCGACATTTCCCCTGGTCTGTAGCTCCTTGAGAATGCCATGGGATCGATACATTCCCAAAGCTAAGGAGCACCGGACATCTACCCTCTACAAAAGAGGATTTGCTCTGATAAAACTTGCTTACTATATCCCGTACATACTGATTGCTTAAGGAGTCCATGGTGAATGATCAGGAACCCAAAAAAACACAGCGGGGCCCTAGAAGCACTCCGGAAGACCGAAAACGCATCTGACCCTTCAAAACGCATCTGACCCTTCAAAACGCATCTGACCCTTCAAAACCACCGGATCTCGCATAAAGGCAACCGGGCTTTAAAGAACGCGCCGAGCCCCTAAATAAACAGACCGGAAAACGTCAAAGCCACACCGGAAATCCTCAAAGTGCACCCGGGCCCTCAAAGCACACCCGGGCCAGAAAGACGACATGAGGTCCACAAAATCAGGCCGGAGCCAGCAATAAGGAACGTGGTCCCGGTGGCATACCGAAGGCGGTACCGCCCCATTGGAGGTAGTAGGCCCCAAAATAATCACACCATGGTTCGGAAAAATTGCACCTGGCCCCAAATAAATCACACTGGGGCCTATAAGAATCAAGCCGATGTCGCGAACAATTAAGCAGAGACTCCGTAAAATTAATCCGGGCCTGGAAAATCGCTCCGAAGCCCCAAAATCGTGTCATGGGCCTCCGAAAGTAGCGTGGGGAACCAACAAAATGACACGCAGGCCGAAAATTCGTATCGGGGCGCAAAGATATTGTGTCAATGGACGGCAAATCGAGCCCGGATCCCGAAGAATCACGCCGGGTTCCGGAAAGGCGCCTTTGGCTCAGAACAATTCAGAAGTCCCGAAAAAATCGTTTCGAGCCCAGAAAACTCGTGTCGGGTACCATAATCTCGCGCTGGGGCTCGGAAAGTCGCGCCGGGGCTGCGAAAAATCACCCCGGAGCCCACAAAAAATCGCTCTGGGACCAAAAAGGTGTGTCCGGGCCCCATGTAAAAAAAAACGGAGCCCTAAAAGCACATCGGGGGCTAAAAGCGTACCGTGGTCATCCAAGACGCACAGTGTCTCGCAAGGAGGAACCGGACCTTAAAATATACGCTGGTGCCCTAAATAAGCATTCCCTGAACGCTCAAAAACAAACCAGAGGATCTCAAAAGCGTAGAAGGCCACAAATCATACCAGGGCCGCACAAGACAGCATGAAGGTCTCAATAACAGGCTGGGGCCCGCAAAATGCGACATAATCAGAAGAATTACGCTGGGCGCTAAATAAGGATATTTTCGAAAACGAACCGGTCCCTCAAGAACACCGTGGTCCTACAAAAAGCAACAACACCCTAAAATGCCCCTGGATCTCAAAAATGCGCCGGGAACTTTAAATATACACTGAGATCCTAAAACACATCTGTAGACCAAAATCACCACCAGGCCAAGAGTAATACGGAACCAGTGGAGCGGCTCAGCTCGGTAGCCAATCTGGGAACATATAAACAAACATGAAAGCTCACTGTGCTGTTTGTATTTCTTTTCCATGATAAATTGTGAAAGAAGAGAAATACTCTTCGAATCGAATTCATTGAATTTTCCCAGCGAACCCCATATGAAACATTACATGACGTCAAATATGGCACAAGACCATCATATGGCAGCAATTAGCAATACGTACGCGGTCTAGCAGAAACCGCAGAATCGCACGAAGTCTGGCAAATGTGCCGAATGCGCAAGCTGGGTGGACACGTGCACGAACTTTGGCGTGATGGCGACCGGGTGTCAGAGGCTGAAATGCGTAGAATTGGAAAAATTACATTTATAAGTGATTTGTGCAGGCGCAAATTGGGTAGTGTGAAAAGTCTTATCAAGGGATGCGAGAACAAAGCCCTTCGAACAGTTGGGAGGAGATTGAAATCCGGTGACCTATAAACGATGCTGGTAGGCTGTGCCCCCTCGACAGGAAAATTAAGTTGTCACTAATTATTAAATAAAACATAAAAATGAGCCCCATTCAATACCTTGCATCGACATCCGGTAACTTTTTAGCAAGTGAGTTAAGTGGACCCCCTCTAAATCAGTTGCCCTTCCCTCCCCCGGACGCAAATCCTAGGCAAGCCACTGGATGAGAATGAAGTAGCTTTGAGAAGTTATCAATGGTGCTGATGAGAACGCATGGAAAGGCACCACATAGAAATCACAATGCACATTCAAAAGCACAACCTGACATTCGGAAAACTTTGGAAATCTCCTCTAGCGGGTAAGCGCATAATTTTAAAAATTCCGGGGTCTCAAAATGAAGTGACACGAGCAAACGAACTTTCGTCTGGAGGGCAGCCAGGCTTTTTTCGTATTTTCCCTAACACTATTTTCCCGATGTGTGCATTTCTGCACAATAGTCTACCAAAGTGCTCTTTTAATGCACTCAAAGTGCTTTTTTCAGGAATTTCGGGTGCCTTTTTGTCTAGGTGCCACCAAGTGAAAATTTTGTTCTTAATGCATTGATGTCTGCAACCTATATAAGACACAAGAATACCAACACCAGCCGCCACCTCATCAGAGACCACCCCATGGATGAATACGGATGTCACTGGAATGTCTACGCGGTGTGCAGGTGATACAAAACACACGTACCTTCCCCGTCCTGTAGTAGTCTTGCCCCTTCCTAATGAACCGCAGGTGTTCATTAAGTGGTCCGGGTGGCGGCCGACCCTCGATGCGCACAATGCGCCCAGGAGCCGCCAAGAGGCTGGTTAGCCGGCGTGATAGGCGCGTTCTCGGCCGGTTCGGCTCCGTGGCGCCGGCGCCGTGTCCGCCGCCGACAGCGCGGCTGTGCCGGTGGTCCGGCGCTCGTCATTCAGACGGGCTCATCCTCAATTACGGCGGCGCCGCCCGCTGGGGCCGCGCCGATCGCTGGGTATAAACAGCGGCGGCCGGCCCGGCCGCGAGCTGGCCAGCCGCAGGTCGGCATTCACCCGGGTCGGCGGCGGCGCGGCCCGCGCGGGCCGAGTCATATTTTGATACCGGCGGGAGGGAGGGGAGCAGGGGAGGGGCGGCGGCCAGGCCGGCCGCCATTGTGGTGGCGACAAATGCGGCCGGTGCGGCGATCGGATGACTGACCGTGTCACCGCGGGAGATGGCCATTCAAGGCGGTCACCTCGTGCCTCTCCCAAGTGGTGTCCAGATACAAATTGTCCCTGACTGAGCCAGAATCGGTGTCGAAATAGGTGGACACCGTGCGTTTATGTCTTCTGAGATGTCAGTGCCTACATTTAGATATATATTGCAATACATATACATTAGATTTACATATACATTAGATATACATTTCAAGGTCATAAATGTCGAAAATTACATGTGCATCAATGGAATTCGTCAATGGTATAGGCCAGCTTATGCTGTAATAGGCACTCTACACTGACACTTTATCACACACATTGCTGTCACGAGAAACAAATTAAGCGGGTGTAGAATCCGCATACCACGAATATCATCACACCTTATGTCATGTTTCAAAATCCAGTCGCCTGTATTAGCAGGTTTAACAATTGGCTGAAAACAAATGAACACTACGGACACCTTTAATAGTTGATGGCACGTTCAGAGTATCATGCTGCAGCCAGGAGGTTCAAGAAACCAACTCCAAAGTTGAGATGCTGCACGTCGGAAGTCAACATGTGGACGCTATTGAGGTGAGGGGACAGGGCTATTTTGTCCAATATGTCTCACGTTTGAGATTCCGGAGTGTGCAGGTGCCAACCCACCCCACCACGTTCCTACGTGTATGCAGGGAATCTTCCACAACATCACTGCACCAAATTTGTCACACGATGACAACTACGGTTCCTGTTCCGAAACTATGAACGTTTGTATGGCTGTACCACCTCCGACGTAGAAGCGGAATATTCTGCAGCATGAGGCTATAATTATCCAGGGGAATCTGATATCAAACAATTAGTATGTCAATTTAAGCATGATAAATTTGCTTGTTTTAATTAAGGAAATGCATTTCCAAGAACTACATCGAAACCTCATTCGATAAGAATATATTTGAATAGTTATAAATGGTGACGTAATTTGTCAGTGTTGCAAATCACAGATAATTGCTTTGCAACATTTGCATCATGCAACAGCATGCCTTTCATTGCAACGCGCAAGGATAATCAATGTCATGACTACAAGGTGACGACAATGTAGCATTAATATTTCCCTTGAACCAGTTTGCGCTTTTGCCATACGTTAATAGGGAAGCGATGCAACACAGCACTGCCACAAATAATGGACTAGGTAGTATTACTTCCAAAAGTACCAGAAACTTACATTACTTCAATTTGAAAACCTGTTTCATGCAAACTTGTTATGGAAGTTGGAAGGCATCGAATCGGCAGTAATACATAAGGTGTTATCATATGTCACTGGAACATCGCATCTGTGACATATACCGACAGCGCGAGTTATCAGCGTTAGGCGCTAGTCGACGCAACCAAAGGCCGAACCAATCAATCAATCAGTGAACGATTTACCAGTGCATCCAGTTAGGTTATTTGCATAATTACATACTAATCTGTTGCATGGTGCATGGCTAGTTTTTTTCTTCTTCTATTTCCCTGGCAAACATTTTTGACACATCATGTCCGTGCCAGTTATTTGTCACTGCAGTTAGGCAACACTGACGGCAACAGCAGAGGGAACTTCAACTACATACAAGTCAGTATCCAGCTCAGAGGAGACTGCAACGCCTCTCCAGGACTATCTCTGCATGTCATGTCGAATAGGGATTCCATGCCGGATGTTTGAAACCATTATGCTTATTAGGCAGGTGGGCCCTTAGGTCATTAACATCACCGTCTCCGGTCGTCTTAGGGGCCCTCTAACGACCCAGGATCTTTTCTGGCCAGCCGGAAGCCTCTTTTCAAACGCTTGGGCCCTGTCCATCAGATCAGGGGCCCTTTATTCGGCTTGGGCTCCGCCATCAGGCCAGGGGTCCTTGTACGGCTTGGGTCCCATCCGCCGGTCCAAGGCCCTTTCGGACAGCCCGAGGTCCTAACAAGGTCAGCCCGAGGTCGGACAGCCCGAGGTCTAACGACTCAGGTTCTTTTCCGGCAAGCCGGAGGCCTCTTCAAACGCTGGGCCCTGTTCATCAGATCAGGGACCCTTTCTTCAGCTTGGGCTCGTCGACGGCCCAGGGACCCTTCATTTTGGCTCGGGCACTCTCAGTCAGCCCGTGGGCCCTTCCAATTACCGGGGCCCCCTCCGTCGGTATAGAAGCCCCTCATGTTAGCCCAGACAAAGGCCCTCAACATCATCCTCGGATCACTCTCCGTTGACCCTCTTTATCGGCCCGGGACCCTTTCCGTCAGCCCGGATCCTCTTTCGTGGGTCCAGAGACCTTCAAGTCGGTCCAGAGGACTCTCACGGGCCCCCTGCACCGACGCCTGTAGGGTCCCTCAAGGCGGCCGCCTGGAAGACCGCCTCCGACCCCCCAGGGGGAGTCTGCCCCTTCACCCCCTGGCTACGTCACTGCATTATATTGCTTGTGGCCGCAAGTGTCATAGAATTATCAACCAGAGCTAGTAACCAACCGCGAATAAAAGCGTAGCGTATTTGCTACGAAGAGAAGCCATGCCTAATGCCTCATGGCCTAACGGAAAAAGTATAGCGCATGCAACAGCTTGTGTAGAAAGGCCCCTTGAGACCTGAAGACGTCCACCCTGAGGGGTGGCAAAGGCCGTGAAGACAAGAGAGGGCGCGTTCGAGAGCTGGGATGCCCATACCAGCTGGAAAGAGTAGCCTCAGCTGAACTGGGCCACTAATAGCTGAGTAATAAGCATGGCGCCGGATGGTCAGAGAGGGCTGGGGTGCTCTTTGGGTTTAAAAGGGTCCTTGAGGGATGAACAAGACCTCTAAGAGCTGAAGAGGACTAGTGAGGGTCTATCTCAGATCTGAAATTCCCCGAGATGAGAGCTAGACAGGACCATTGAGGACTGTGATTGGCCCATAAAAGCAAGAGAGGACCTGAGGGATGAAGAGCATCTCGTGAGAGTCAGAAAGGACTGAGCTGGGATTGTTCTGGTGCAGCATGTTGGTATGCGGAAGTATGAATTAGTCGCACATGAAGTAGGCTGGACTACTCCTGACCTTATCATACCAGATCATTAAAGGGATAATTAAAGTAAATTAAAGTAAATGGTGCGTATTACCAGGTCGAGGGCCGTTCGAGTCATATGACCGCTTAGCCTACACACCGCTCTGTGTTACTTAACCCGGCAGCTACTGGGATATGTTTGCGCACACGAGTCGCTGTGGCGAGAGGGAGCAATCTATTGCCCCGACGTGTATCTACGCAACGAATGAATCGATTTTGCTAAGTCAAACGGCAATCGATACCCCGATGCATTTTACTGAGAGAAAGTATATTGTATTGATCTTGAAGTCACCGATGACGTCACAGATCAGGTGAAGAGTACAAATATTTTTTAATACAACGAAGAATGGCTCTTGGATGCTCCTGGGTTTTAGACATTGCGTGTAAAGAAAATATCCGACCTTCAATATACCAGGAGGTGCTGAGTTGACATCAAAAGTAACGATAAAGATTATACTTTATTACTCTAATAAAGTATAATAGAGTAATAAAGTATAATCTAGAGTAACAAAGTAGAATCTTTATCGTTACTTTTGATGTCAACTCAGGACCTCCTGGTATATTGAAGGTCGGATATTTTCTTTACACGCAATGTACAAATATTTCGCTGATTCGGAGAATGCAAATTTTGTCGTAATTTGGGGAGTTATATAGTTATACAATTTCAAGCATGGTTGACTGCATGCAGTAGCTGCACAAGACTTTACACTCCAACTCGTCCTGATATCGATTCAAGCAAGGTCATATGAGGTGAAGAGGTCAAATTGCTGTGTTAGTTCATTTTATAATGCAATGCAGGTTTATTGCCTAATTTCCACCAGAAGTTTGAAAAACGACCATAGCGTTTCGCATACGTCATAGAATCCTATGTATCTGCATGATGCGATGCAAAATAAAATGTCAGAGGGTCAAAGATGACGCCAACGAAAAGAAAGAGCGAAGTATGATGGTGATATATGGCATACAGGTACTAGTACGAGGAAATATGCGGTCTTGGCGATGCAAATAGATCGTGGACATTAACTCGTATCTTGAATGACAAACAAAGCAGAAAATGCGTCGATGTAAATGTTCTGACATTGGATTCATGCCATAGCATAGCGTGCCTTGGGCACAGGTACGGTCGTTGATTGGTTCATATGCTGAAAGCTGATGTTCCTTTTGCCTGCTGTGTCAACGCGGCTAATATTTCAAACAGACAGTACCGCCGCTACCGCCATCACATACCTCATCTCCGATCACTACTGCCATAGATGATATTCAAAGATCAAAGCGCAAAAGGGTGAAAGGTTATCTATCTCCTATTGAAATATAACTTTGCAGTTCCAGCGACAGGGAGCATCACCACACAGCGATCACTTCACGGGCTCAAAGAAAATGATTGTTTTAAGACCATTGGATGCTATAGCGCAGTCAAGGCGTGGCACAACACGTAACATTGCATAATTGATGCATGCATATAAACAGTCCCAAATGAACAATCCAATTATGATGATCTGCCATGGAAGAAAGCCTGCATCACCGTTCTGGTATATCAATTCAATTTCCTAATGCGGGTGCATTCATCCATCATTCATTCATCTTTCAACAAACAATCTCTATCTTTGAATGCAAATTATCGAACGAATATGACCCGGATCGACATAATGTAGCTCATGTACAAATTGATCTTCGCACCATAATTAGCCACAGATAGACCCATCAGTTTCTTTTGGTTGGATTGCATTGCAAAACGCATTAACTATAGGCGATGAATGCACCCAACATTGACTGGATGTCGTTAATATGGCATGATCTAGAATAACCTTTCATATTTTTAAAAGGATGCCTGATTAGCTTACAAAAGTGTAAATCCATGCCCAGTTGAAGGCACCAAAAGTCCCAAGTTGCTCCTATATCAGTTGGTTGCTGTCGATGAAAAGCGAATAGGCTCCAAAAATAGCCGCCCAAGATTGAGGCCATACGGTGATAATATAACCTTTGGTCTCATTGCTACATATTAGCGTGTCCCACTTTTCACAAAAGTTTTCCGAGCACGTTCGCCCCAGGCTATTCCCGTTATATGATGAAATTAGCCCAAGGTATTCCATTTTTGTGACTTCTGGTCTTTAATTTTAATTTCCGAGCAGCAGATGAAGTCATCGCCTCAAAGTCTCTTCTGGTACACTGGTTTGCCATTGACCCGGGATTAGTACGTGGTGTCATCGCGTCATTTTTAAGTTTGTAGTTGAGCTAGAGTGGTGAAACGAAAACTGTCACATTGCGCATCGTCTGCTCTATCGTCTGATGTATAGTTTTAATCCTAGCAGCATGGGGGGGGGGAAGGCGGGCTGCTCCAGCCTCCTATCAGACAATCTACTAGTACTGCCTCTCCTGAACTAAGCAAGTGCGGCCCTTGTGACTTTGAGACTGTTTCTTTACATCAATTTTGAATAATTCGGCTAAAAAAATTGAAAATCGAACCGTAACTTTGCCATCTTGTGGCCAAAATTGAAACAGTGTTCGGTCACTTACGCATGATTCACGGAGAAAATTCAGAATATTACGCGACCTGACATGACCTGGTGATAGTGATTTGTGACCAAAATCGTGTGCGGATTATGATGATAGAACGTAAATAGCCCCTTCCCGAATCAAATTTAACTTCTTGCGGGGAAGTTGAAGCATTTTGTTTCTTAGATATTCCACTATATTTTTTTTCATACTGTGACCTTCACATGTCACGGTTCAAGGTCATCCTTCTCGGTTACGCAAATGACATGCATGTGCATGTGTGTACCACGTTTCGTCAAAATTCATTCAAGGGTTTGGAAATTACATAAGGGGGGGGGGAGCGGGCTGGAGCAGCTTCCCTCGCCCTATGGTTTCGACAAGCGGTTACACGTTTATGCAGCTTTCTGTGATGTGACCGAAAGTTTTCCTTGCCATTCCACGACCTGAGCCAAGTCTTCAAGGTGTTCCCCATTCTGGGTCCGGTCAATCAGGTCCTGCAGCAGCTTGACCTCTCGTTCGGCGTCGTTGTTCACCACCGCCAGCTGTCGCACGCACTGTGAGACTCTCCTGTAGCCAGCGTTGCTGTTCCACAGGCTAACCAAATTCAGCAGCCGTTCGGCGTTGCCATGGAGTCGGTCGAAGAGCAGCCAGGATCTGCTGCCTAGTAGTGACCTGGGATCACTACTCAGGCCGACTTTCACCTCTTCTGACTTGCCAAGCGGTAAGGCGGCTGACCTCGGAATGTTTGCAGCGGTCGCAGCCTGCCATTTCCTTCCGTTCAGCTGATGCGAAATCGTCATTGAACAGAGCAAATACGACAGCCGCTGAGTCCAAGTACGTAGTGTGACACTTGATGGACTTGGTGGCGACGTCCGCGAAGTTCTTGAATTTGATTACATCCTTGGGTTGCTGCATGTCGTGGTAGTAGGCCAGGTCGTCAGCCGGTGCAGAGATGTCGCCAGCGAAGATCGCAGGAAGTGCGGTCCAGGGAACAAGACGATACATGCTGCATGGTACTTTTGCTTCTTTTTGGTCGCTTGTTCCATCTCGGGCTGTTCTGCCAGCATCGCCATCTTCAGGAGGTTCAAGGCGTCTGACATGAACCTCGTCTTGTTCATTGCACCTAGTCTGCGAAGCTTCATTCTACCAGGTACGTCACCGCCTTGGCTTAGGTCGTGGAATGATAAAGGAAAACTTTCGGTCACATCACAGAAAGCTTGTCTCTTGTTTTAACCGTTTGTCGAAACCGTGTTGCTCTGAGTGATCGAGTGACTGAGTGATCGAGAACGTCGCGCCGTGTAAAAGAGCTACATGCATTTATAGCCGTTTGTCAACACCATGTGCTGTGGTGTCCTGACTCCTTGGACATCAAGATAACCGTGCCGAGTTGTGCTGTTGAGTTGACATTTGTGCAATATACAATAAAACTGAAGGAGCCGACTTTTTACGGCGCGTTAATAGCGATTGTGATACTTTTGCAGTCAACTGTACAGGAATAAATGTGTTAACCCTATATGCACAGCGCTTTTGTGGTCATCTTAGAACTGGGCTGCCCCAGTCCCCCTGTGCAAATTCCAAACCTTGCAATGTATTTTCACGAAACTTACACACATATACACACACACGCACACACACACACACACACACACACACACATATATATATATATATGCACGCATGCACATATAATAATTACATGACCGGAAATGTTGACCTTGATCCGTGACCTCTGAAGGTCACAGTGTGAGGAAAATACTAGGTAAATGTCCAACAAACAAAACATGTTTCAACTTCCCCGCAAAAAGTCAAATTTGAGTCAGGAAGGGGCTATATGCGTTCTGTTATCATAATATACCAGATGTTGGTCCCATGTCACCCCAGGCCATATCAGGTTACGCAATGTTCGGAATTTTCTTCGCGAATCATGCGTAAGTAGCCGAACACTTTTAACTTTTGGCCACTAGATGAGAAACGTAGCGTTCGAGTTTCACTTTTTGAACCAAATTGTTTCAAACTGTTGTAAATAAACGATCCCAAAGTCACAATGGCCTCACTTGCTTAGTTCAGGAGAGGCAGTAGATTTTCTGATGGGGCTGGAGTTGCCCCCCCCCCCCGTGCTGATAGGGTTAAAACTATATATCAATGATAGAGCAGACGATGTGCAAGGCGACGGTTTATGTTTCATCACTCTGGCTCAACTATAAGCAGAAAACGACGCGCTGACAGCACGTACTACTCCCGGATCAATGGCAAGCCAGCGTACAAGATGAGGCTTTGAGGCGATGACTTTATCTGCTGCCCGGAAATTAAAATTACCGATCAAAAGTCACAAAAATGAACTAACTTGGGTATATTTCATCATAGAACGGGAATAGCCTGGGGCGAACGTGGTCGGAAAATGTTTATGAAAAGTAGGACACGCTACTACACATTGACTGACCTATCATTATACTTTGGTCCCATTACATCACATAAAAAAACACATTTCGGACGGTGCAAACAGGACATACGGCGGACATTGTGACTCAATGAAACCATGACCTATGAATTGTTCTTGCACACGATACCTTAGATATTTCCTGGAAAGTACACCCAGTTTAAATTCACTGTCTATATCGGTTTAGTTGTTATTCCAGACAAATTTGGAGGAACTATGTTGCTCCTGCGTCACTATGCACTGCTGGCGTACTTATGTAGCTTGCACTAATTCTCCTGGCCCTTCCTCACGTCTCTGATGGCTGTGTTGATGTATTAGATGCTAAACCAGATCTCGTCCGGTATTTGCTCACCCCGGCCGTCACCCAGATACACATTACCTGGGTGGTCTTGTGGAGCGCGTGACACCATAAATAATGTCTCTTCTGGAACACTTTCAGGTGCACCATAGATCGTCAGCATAAAGGCAATCGCTGGTAGCTGAAAGGATCAGTTCTGGGTTATCACTGAGCCATTGAGGCGAGACCGCGTGAACGGCCGGCTGAAGGGGTGCTGCCGAGTGCAGGCTCCTCGGCCCGGCCCCTCAGCCGTGGCGCCGTCTGGCGGGTCTCAAGGTCCACAGAAGTGCACGCTGGTGCCACAGCTCGGGCGTCTCGTGCGGTGTCGAAACAAGCGGCTACTTAGACACGTGCACGAGTGGCATGTGTGATTACCTATTTTAAACCCGGACGGCAGATATCGGATCACCGCCACGCAACTTTGCCTGTAGATTGTGAAGCCTAGAACATAGAAGAATATTGTAAAATGTATCCAATTTTTCATCTCTGCTCTTGTCTTGGAAGCGTGTGGTGCCGTCTGAAGGTGTCAAGACATGTACCTGTGTTGGCAGGAAGTGTGCCAGTCATATATGCAACATCCAGTGCCTGCCATGTTATGTCCAATTAATGCTATCTTATATTCGATGTAATGCTATATTATCCCTAAACCCGTCTGAATTTTCCGATATATCTCTGCTCCCATCTACCAGATGGTGCATCATCTGCTCAGACCCAACTGCAGACAATCGTGTGTAGATAAAATATACGACCTTCAATATACCAGGAGGTGCTGAGTTGACATCAAAAGTAACGATAAAAGTTGTACTTTATCCTCAGAGGATTCCTTCTTGACATAGTTTGTTTCTGGTTTGGAGTTTCTGTGAGTGTCTGCACCACTGAGGAGGCTTTTCTGCATTCCACGTGTCTTTTTGCATGCTATTTTCCCGCGTGATTTTTTCAATTTTGTAAGCTTGAGCTTTTTTCATCACTCCTGACGATGGCCCCTGACTGAAACGTTGAGCAATAAAGTACAGCTTTTATCGTTACTTTTGATGTCAACTCAGCACCTCCTGGTATATTGAGGGTCGTATGTTTTATTTACACACAATGTCTAAAACCCAGGAGCATCTAAGAGCCATTCTTCGTTATATTAAACAATGTTGTAACAGTGGCGACCTCACCGAAGAAATGGCCCATTTTACAATTTTGCATCAAAAGCTAGGACGTGTCGAAGAACGGATCATCTTCCTCATCAACTGCAGACAGGAAAGGCTCTACCCCAGATTCATAGTCTCCAAGGTTTCAATTCATCCTCAGAGGATTTCTTCGTGACATAGTTTGTTTTTGGTTTGGAGTTTTTGTGAGTGTCTCCACCACCGAGGAGGCTTTTCTGCATTCCACGTGTCTTTTTGCACGCTTTTTTCCCGCATGATATTTTCAATTTTGTAAGCTTGAGCTTTTTTCATCACTGCTGACGATGGCCCCTGGCCGAAACGTTGAGCAATAAAGTACAACTTTTATCGTTACTTTTGATGTCAACTCAGCACCTCCTGGTATATTGAAGGTCGTATATTTTATTTACACGCAATGTCTAAAACCCAGGAGCATCTAAGAGCCATTCTTCGTTATATTAAGCAGAAAATCGAGCCCAGTACGCAACTGGGTGCCTGTAGTGATACTAAATCAATCCACTATGTTGTCGAAATTTGAATGTCACTAGACGACTATACATGAATGATGCCTGGGAGAATGATTATGTGTTATTTTCAGTACACTGGGAAACAATGCTTACCACAAAGCACTAAGATGGGTACATGAGCACTTGCAAGCTTCAGCATGAAATATTGCGCTTGTTACTTCATTCGGGATTTCCTCTCGATATTCCAACAGTATTCTGAAACTATATTAGCGATATGTCCGTTCCAATGAAAGTAAAAGGCCAATTATTGTGTCAATGGAAACAAACAGTACACTGCCATCGGCGGCAATGCAATTTCCTCTGTCAAATGATATTACAGATGGAATATTGGAAGCAGGGCATTCATAGACTCCATCAAATTTCATGGCATACGATAAAAAAAAATAACAGGAAAAACGAGATAAGGGCAGCATGCTCAGGACGTCTACAAAACTATCAAAAAAATATATTTTGTTCAGTAAATGCTTCGACAGCATGTGTTTTACCACGGTTTTAATGAAGCATGGCGATGGTCTATTAACAACCGTTTACCAGGCCGATGCATCGGCCTGGTAAACGACATGACGTTCAAAATGGGCTGAAAAATATATGATATTAGTTTGTTCCACATCTGGCTTCAATAATCTACAATTGAGTTTATTTTTACCTCACTGTCATGACGTATATAATAATATATAATACAACAGTGTATATAAAAAATATGGCACTAAAATTGATTGGTTCGCGAAATACCTTCCATATAACCGTTATAGAAAGCTGACAGGTTTGTCTCCCAGTTGCTATAAACCAAAAAGCATGGATGGATTCAATGTTTTGCCTCTGTTATTCTCCGAGATGTTAATATTTATATACAGCTAGGTATTACGAGAATATATTGTTATATCGACGTATTTTCTGAGAGAACTATAGTATGTAAAGTTGCATATCTTATATCTATATATATACATATATATATATATATATATATATATATATATATATATATATATATATATATATATATATATATATGTATATATATATATAGATATATATATATCTATATATATATATATATATATATATATATATATATATATATATATATATATATATATATATATATATATATATATATATATATATATATATATATATATATATATACTGTGTGTGTGGGGGGCGGGTGGGTGTGTTATTTCCTTTAAACATTATCATATACTGCTTAGTACCCATTGTTTATAGCTGTGGATAACAGGAATCAGCTTGGAGCAACCTTGAAATCTCGATCAATACCTATTACACGTCCCGCTTCATTGAAAAACATAAACGATCGTGTCAAGAAGCTTACATGCTATTCAATGCACTAAAGTTCAACTGCAGCAGAAATTGAATACACGAATACCAAAATCGACACCCACAATACTGAAGAAAAGAGCCGGTAATAAAAAATGTCCGAACTTTACCGAACACTACCCACAAAAAACAGCCGTGTGGCCGTCACTACCTATTGGCCGTCAGCAGGGGCAGGCGCTGGCGCGCGGCACGAGCACCTGCCGGCGACGAGGCTGCTCAGTGAGGTGCCAGTGGCCGGTGGATAGGCTGCTGTGTTCACTGTGCACACGCCAGCTGTCCGATGGTCGGGCCGTCCAGGGCCGCTAACCAGCCTCGCCGCGTCACCTCAGAACAAAGCCGTCTCCACGCGGCCACAAAGGCGGGGAGATGGCCGAGCCAGCCGAGCCTCGGCCCACCCTCTCCCATTGGGAGTCACCCGATCGGAAGGCATCTGATCGCGCAATGAACGCTGCTTCCCACTCGAAAGGGTTAGCCTCACCAGTAATGCTCCATTGTGCCTGACATGTGCGTTCAATATCCCCAGAGATGCGCCCAAGGGAACAGTGTGTGAATCCCCTCACGTATGCTCACATTTATGACTAACTTCCAGAAACGCTTCGTAAGCACATTGATGTGTGCCATTGCATATTGTACATATGACATATTTCGTATGCCATGTGACTTTAGTGCATATAGGTTCGGATACAGGAATTGTCATTGGGGGCACATGTCCGGATGGGTGCCACTTCCTACGTATTTGGAGGGGCGCCTTTGGCTGAAACAAAAATCGAGGGGGTGCACTTGGGCATGCTCGAAATGGCGCCTTTCCTTTTCCTCCCATAAAGGCCCGTCTAGCGTATTTAATTATTTGGGCTTTAAGGCGTATCGACCATGTTGATCACATAGCGCCCATTACAATGTTTTACCTAGGTTTCAGTTTCCGCCCAGGTTCACTTCCAAGTGTAACGAGTATTCACTATGCCCAAACCATTGCAATGTTTTTACCACCCTGAGTACACGACAGCAAACAGTATTTGCGAGAGAAACTCGAATAGTCGTGCAGTCTAAACCACACGTGGAAGATTTGCCATCTAGAAGATTTGACCTAGAAGATTTGCCATCGTCAGCGTGGACACCTGTCTTACAAAGTATCGTCTTCGTTGGGCTGAAGAACGGGGGCGCACTAGAAGAGCGTGTTTCACCGTCAGTGAGATATCACAACAAGTGCACAATGGTCTGTCTTCATTCCGCAGTAGGTAGCCGTGGGTGGCATATGTGTCCTATCCTTATCCTGGCGAGCACCACCTCTTCACTTCGTGAAACTCTGGATGATGACTCCCAGGGCCACGGACTTGGCTTGCTAGTTCTCAGTTTGTTTTGGTTATTTGAGTCCCAAAGTTGTTGTCACTTTTCCTAGAAAAAAACATATAGTCTGGCCAAGATGTGCTGCTGGGAGAGGCAGTGCACGCAGTATTGGCTCCGCGCAGCACACCTTGCTGATTGGTCAGCAAATTCGTTCCCCGTTATTTCGACATGACTGGGTATCCAATAGAGTGTTACATTTTTATCCTCGCTTAGGCATAGTTAGACGCAATAAAAACATCTTGCACGATAGGGTCATGCGGATAAAACGTCTTTATCGCATGAAGGCTACTTGGAGTCTGAGGATATGACATGGTCGTAAACGTTCTCTTCTTCGATGAAGCACAAGGCCTTCCTGATTGCCATTAGTTCGGCCGTGTAAACCATTCCGTGAGGAGGCAGCGCAAACGATCTGGTCGTGGCTCCAATTACAAAAGCACAGCCCACACCATCAAGTTTCCGGACCCATCGGTTTAAGTGACAGTACATGCGTGATAGGTGTCAACGTGTTCTTGGGCTTTCAGCCGAAACAATTCCGGGATAACTTCGTCCTTAGGAGTCCCAGACGGTGTCATGTCCACTGACGGCTGCACCAATTCCCAAAGGGAACGGGCAACTGTACCATCCTTCGAATGCTGCGCAGCTGGATACCGCTCCCTTCCACTAGCTTGCGTAACTGCACACAGAACGGGGACAGAACATTGCGACATGTAGCACAAAACAGCGCATGCGTAAGGTGTCCAAACAGGGCCATGTGTGCCAGGTTCAGATGTCTTTTTCCTTAAAACTGGTATGAATCGCAGTGTCTGATGCCAGTACATGGTCAAGTGTGGACCGGTTCGTCCTCACCCTGAAGGCATACAGCTGTCCCAGTTTAGCTAGTCTCATGGCGAGCTGTGCTTCATCAGCATCTGCTAGAAGGCTTGCTGTCGGAGAGGTGCGGAATGCTCCTGTGGCCATACGCAAGGCAGCATAGTGCACAGTGTCGAGCACACGTTGGATGGAGGCACTGGCACAACCATAGATAAAACAGCCAGAATCGAGTTTAGAGCAAATTAGCGATCGGTACAGAAGTAAAAACGTAGACCTATGTGCCCCGTAAGCAGTGCGGGCAACACACTTCTTAATGTTCAAGGACTTGGAGCACTTCTCCCGCAGCGTTTTTAGGTGGTCCTTGTATGTCAGACGACGATAAAAAATTATGCCCAGAAACCTAGCTGCTGGCTGGAAAGGAGTCTACTCTCCATAGAGCTGAATGTTCGGGTCCTGGCAGCTACTGCGGTGACAAAATGCATCCCAACAGTTTTGTGGGTTGAAAAACAGAAACCGTTAAAGTTACTCCATTTATCAAGGTGAGATGTAGCAAGCTGCAGCTGCCTTTCCATCGAGGATAAACGTGATGCAGAGCACCAAATTGCTACATCATCAACAAATGGACCTCGCGACACCACACGGCAGACCATCACTAATCATTAGCGCAAATAAAGGCACGATAAGAACACTTCCTTAGGGAAGACCGTTCACCTGCGCCAACCGATCAGATATTGCGGTTCCTACACGGACACGGAATGTTCGATCAGTAAGAAAATTCTGAAGGAAACGCCCCATAGAACCACACACACCACACCTCCAAAGCTTCAGAGGGAGATCTTGTTTCCATGTCGTATCGTAGGCGCCCTCAATATAAAAACACTTCCTATGGATGTCTTTTTTCTTAAAACTGGTGCGAATCGCAGTGTCTGATGACAGTACATGGTCAAGTGAGGACTGGTTTTTCCCAAAACCAGATTGAGCGTGGCTAAAAAGTTTTGTTGTTTCAGGAACCGTGTGAGGCGCACACTGATCATCTTCTCCATGAGTTTGCACAGGCATGATGTCAAAGAAATCGGTTGGTAGTGCAGAGGGTCAGAACCAGACTTGTTGAGCTTCAATATAGGAATGACTGTCGCTTCCCTCTAAGATGGTGGGAATCTGCCACTCGTCCAAAGAGAGTTGAAACATGCTAGAAGTACCTCAGGCGCATTCGTGGGGAGGTGTCGGAACATTTCATAATGGATGTTGTCCGGTCCTTCGGACACGGGACGCAGGGCAGCAATTTTTTTATGTTAGTTCGGCCATCGTGAAATGTTCATTTGTATACAGCTTCTCGACGCTGGTAAAATCAACCAGCGATGCTTCGCATCGTGCCCTATGTTCACGAAAGCATGCATTCAAATCGCTGTTCAGGCTTCGGTTCGCGAGAGTTCGAGCAATAATGTTCGCCACGTTCAGAGGCTGTATGACAATATCGGCAGCGATGTGCAGGACTTGTTGTGGTGTGAATCGCGAACGTCCGGATATTCGTTTTATTTGGAACCAAACCGACGTGGTAGGGGTGAAGCCGTTCAGCTGGTTGACATACTGTCTCCATGACGCCCTTTTGGCTTCCCGGATTATTCGCCGGGATGCTGTCCTGGCTTGCTCGAAGGAAATCAGGTTTGCCGAGGTGCCATTGCAGTCAAAATTTTGGAAGGCACGTCGACGGGCACGAATACCATCCCGGCATTGCTCCGTTTACCACGGCACAGGCGCACGTTGAGGTTTATCAAAGATATGTGGGATGCAGTCTGTAGAGTAATCTAAGACTAGGGTAGGTAAGGTACTCTATGGATGTTGCAGAACCGTTCTCGTTTACATTAAAAATGTCCTCACGCGTAGCTACAAAATCCGGCCAATCGGCCTGTCTAAAGTTCCAGCGTTGTATGTGGCCTTGTGCTAAGGATGGCTCCATTGATGCACTGAAGTCACACTGGAAAATGGTCACTACGTCTAGGATCAGAGTCAACGGACCAATGGAAAGATTGCACCAGCTGCGGGCTGGCCACGCTAATGTCCAGCGCGGAAGAGCTTCCCGATGAGGATGCTGTGTGAGTGTGTGTACCTGTGTTTAGTATGCATAGCGATTCTTCCAGAAAGCAAACGTGTCGAGTTGTCTCCTGCAGATACATGGCTACCAGAGTGTGCTCATTCATCATAACTTGGAGTTACTCCAGGCTGGTCGTCACACATCTGCAGCTCCATTGTACAACTAATGACGACATGGTTGACTAGGCTTGGCTAAATATGACTGAAAAAGTCACTTCAAAGTTATCTTCCTTCTGGAGGGACCGTCTGAAGGAAAAAAACTGCTAAAACGTAGCACCACTACACGAAAAATGTGGAGTTGTCTTGGTGTCGACGACGATCTGGGGCGATATCTGTATTGCTCCTCACCGGGTGGTGATGGTGTCCATGGAGGGGGGGGGGGGGCTCGCTTGCGTCCAGTGAACGTCGCATGGAGTGGTGTGGGAGGCGGGCACATGATCCCTCCCGTCTCCAGGGCACCCACAGGGCTGACCCAAGGGGCCGGGGACGGTGGGGGAGTCTCATCGGGAGGCCGTCGGTCAACCCGTGCGCCCGGCGACCACTCCCTGTACCCAACACGTGCTGCTCGTCTAGACGCGCCCATATCGGGCGCCCCGGGCGGACCTCGGCCGAGGGACGAGTTCTGATTGACAGGGGTACAACCACCCGGACCAGTCGGGAGGCCACACCACCCTCTCCAGAACTAAATTGAGGGGTTGGCGTAGTTTTGGATGATGCGAGGATGGGCTAGCTTGGTGTGGGATAGGTGGAGGTGGGGGTGAGGATATCAGGTCGTTGTTGGAGGGCTTGGCGGGTCTCTTAGTTTGTCGCGCACGATGCCTGTCCTCTGAAGCGTGCTCTGCAACAGGCGACGTAGCGACAGGGGGCGGCGAGGACGGTCGCGGCGAAGCAGCGCGCTTTGGCGCTTCGGAGGTATCAGTCACTCGCGTTTGTGATGTGGCTGGTGAGGCGATGGATACGCCGAAGGAGCGGAGTGCACACAGGTATGCGATCAGTTCCTTGATTTGTCTTCCTGTACCTAATGTAGGATTGATGCGATGTTTCTAACCTTCGATGCGTAAGTTATTTTGAGGTGAGACTGTTCATACATCCATGGGTGTAACCACTGGGTGGGGGGACATGTCCCCCCCCCCATTTCTGAAAAGTGGCGATTTGTCCCCCTCAATTTTTTTAGGTGTCCTTCAACTTCAACTTGCGATTTGTCCCCCCCCTCCCCAAGCCTCAGCTACCTGAGTATCATCGCCGCAAAATTCTACTTAATAATTTATAAAGTGAAAATATATATGCAAGAGAATCACCAAAAATACTAATAGCCGATATAGCCAATCGACGAGCTTCACAGGCTATCTGTCGTCACAAAATCTCCGAATGACAAATCAGCAAACGTTAGAAATTTCTGCTTCCAGGCCATTCTTGAATAACATGAACCTTGACCATCTTCTGTTTTCGCTTGGGTGTAAAATTGTGCTCTGCTAAGGAACAAATTTGCATTATCGCAAGGCTTTATACGTCTTAGGTAGCATTCCCCTGCTCATATATTGACATATCTTGAACAAAATGTGACTCTGGGTGTCCTTGGGTATCTTTAAGACCATTGAGGGAAGTCATGGGCAGCCAAGCACGTACGTCAAGTTAACGTCGTATTCGTATTCGTATTCAGCGACGAGTTCGCCAGAGGCGTATTTCTATAGGCATCGGCATTCAGCGACGGGTTTATGATCGTTCGAATCAATTACCACAAATGCTTGTACTGAACACGCTGGAAGGAACTACATATGTCTCACATTACCACTTTTACGGTCAAGGTTCAACGCAAACCGGTTTCTTCGGTCGCCTCCCATTTTTTTTTCGTTTTCACCCAAACCTGCCCAAATCTGGTATCAAGCAATACTCTGTGGTGAACCATCCTGCAACATTTCAAATCGGTGCATGTCAAGGTCAAACTTCTAGATCAAAGGTTAGCTTCATTTATTAGATGGTGATATTGAAGCGATATCGACCGAACGCGAGGTTCGGTTGCTATCGCTTCAATTTCCATCAAATGGGCGTCATTCCACGTGGCTTGCTACGCAGTATCAGAAAGCTAAGCAATCGAATTATTTGTCAAGGACAAAGGCCAAGCTCTTCGGTCGCCAATTTTTTCGTTTTCTCCCAGACCTATCCAAATTTGGTATCAAACAATAACCAGTGGCTCGAGTAACTCGAGTAACCTTTCAAACCGGGACATATCAAGGTCAAAGGTTTGATTGAGTTCTTCGATGTCATCGCGTTTCGTCGCTATGGCTTCAATTTGAAGAAAATGGATGTCATTCGTGTTGTGTCATTCGTGCTGTCTTGTTGTGCAGTATCAGAAAGTTAATATTTCGAAATAATCTCGACGGTCAAAATTCAAGCTGATTTCTTCAGTCGAATTCACACTTTTTTGTGGTTTTCGCCCAAGCCTACCCAGATCCACTATCAAGTGACAGCCTATGGTGAACCCTCGAGTAACATTTTTAAGCCAGGATATATCAAGGTCAAACCTCAAGGTCAAAGGCTAGTTTGATTTTTTCGAAGTCCTCGCGATTCGTCGCTATGTGTTCAATTTGTACCATGTGGGTGTCATTCGACGTGACTTGTGCCGTATTATAATGTTGCTAAATATAACTAATTTCTTTGGTCAAAGGTAAAACCGACTTGTTTGGTCGCCTCGCATTTTTTTCTTCGCCCTAACCTACCCACATCTGGCATCATGCAATAGTCCATGGTGCACCTCGAGTAACATTTCAAACCGGGACATATCAATGTCAAGCCACGCGACCGAAGGCTGGCTTAAATTGTTCGAAGTCCTCGCGCCTCGTCGCTATGTCTTCAATTTTCATCAAGTGGAGTCATTCGACGTGCCGTGTGGTACTCTAGCAAACTGTTCAGATATCACATTAATATTCAAAGTAAAAGGTCAAACTCATTTCTTCGGTCGCTCCGCGTTTCTTAGTTTTCTCCCAAAGCTACCCAACCTTGGTATCAAGAGAAAGCCCGTGGGCAACCCTCGAGTAGCATTTCAACCCGGGACATGTCAGATCAAGCCTCAAGGTCAAAGGTTAGTTTAATTTTCAGAGTCCTAGCGTTTCGTGGCTATGGCTTCCATTTCCATTATGTGGGTGTCATTCGACGTGGCTTGCCGTACGGTATCAGAATGTTGAGATATCGAAATAATTTCAAAAGTGTCGAAGGTCCGGCATGTGTACAATGATTGAGTGTAATCGGAACAGGAGGGTCACATCTATTTTTGTTTGCAACCGTTGTGATAGCAAGCACTCCTATCCTATATGACTAGGGGCTCCCCCAAGAAATCCGTTATAACCTGATCGGACGGTGCTCTCATCGCTAGTTTGTAATTTACACTGCCACATTGCTGTTCCGGACATATAATATATATAACTTTTTCAAATTGTCCGCTTTCCTCTTAATGGTTCAACGGAAGTTGTCAAATTTTTAAGAGAAGCCACACGTGAATGCGCACAATTTTATAACTAGCCGGAGTTCATAACCGCGAGAGAGCAATGTTGAAATCAGGGGTAGATCCAGGAATTGTCATGGGTTACTTGTCTGGAGGGGTGCCATTTCTTTGGAGCGGCGCCACTGCGAAAGCACATGGAGGGGCGCATCCTGCTGCAAAATTCGAGGGGGAGGGATGCACTCGGACCTTCCTGAAAAACTCAGCCTTTCCTTCCAAGGGGGTGCCTTTTTATTACATAGGGGCGCCTCCGGTTGAAAAATTCAAGCCGGTACACTGGAAGCTTTACAGAGGAACGCCTTTTCCTGGCCTGAGGGACGCCACCTTCCACGTGGGGGGGGGGGTACATGCCCTTAGTGCCACACCATTTATCTGCCCTGGTTGTTATTGCATCGAAATATATTGGCGTAAAGCAGGAAAGCATGGGAAAGGTAAAGGTATGTCCATATTTGCTACCATAAAACCATCGTCCAATATTTTATGTTTTTCCTGCTACAAAAGGGCAACGTTTAACATACTTACAGCATTGCTCTATGGTGATCGTGAAATCGGGTCCAGCACATACGACATAAAGCTAGATGTTCATAGGCAGTCATAAGTAGTGAAACTTGATAATTTTGGCGGAACTTTTAGTCCGCAAATATCATCTTTAACAATGGTAAATCTGAAAATTTTTAATACATTGAACATTGAATTGAAGTGGCTGAAAATGACATTGAAAAAAGTGGCTGGAGTCCAAGGATTTTTTTTTTGTGTGGGGGGGGGGGGTCTTGGTCCCTCTATCCTTTTCAAACTTACCGCGTCCTTGGTTTGTTCCCCCCCCCCACACACACAAAAAAACATCGAATCCGTGGTTACACCCATGCATGCATCTCCCTAGCCTCACGGAAAGTTACTTTCTGGGTGTGTTTAATTGCAATTATTTTTTCCTTCGCATAAGGCAAACATGTGGGGTCAAAGGAAGTGTGGAGATTCTGTCCGCGCCCACAGTTTACGCAGCATGGCGTCTCGGATGTGCAATGTTCGGCACTATGGTCAAAGGAAGCAGATTTCCCACAAGCTGGACGATTCCTGCAGAACTGCGGGAATAGTGTGCATATTCCTTCAGACGTTGTGTGCATATTCGTGGGCTATGCGCATGAATAGTATGCATATTGCTTCAATTCCTGCAGACGATAGTGTGCCCATACCTTTGGCACTTAAACATCGAATGGGGTTAGGAAGGAAAACATGTACCTTTACCCCACTCGTATCGCTGGCGGTAAATATATTGTGTTAAAAGTCAAAATGACATTGTTTGTTATAATTGTCCCTGTACCTCCCCTCATCTTCGTCTTCCTCGCTCCCGTCACTCCGAATTTAGACAACCCGCCGGCGATCTCATCCTCTTGTATGTCCTTCAAGTCGTAACAGTTGGCTATGCCAAGCGATGCGCTTTTTTGGTGAGGTTCAACTTTGATTTGGATGATCTCGTCGACTTTCCTATTCCGCATTCCGTACACTGTATGGAAATTCGAACGTCTCCAACGCTTTCTCCGCCTCTGCCGCCCGCGCGAACTTTACCTCTAAAGCACCACCTCTCAACTTCTCCCATCGAGTAATCTTCACGAATCTGTCACACCCGTGTTGGCGCTGAAATGGAGACAATGAGGCGAGACACTTCGCCGGTCCAGGGAAGACAAGAGCATGTTGTGTAAGGGGAATTGTTTCCCAGATGAGATGCTCTCGGGGTTAGCGGGACCCGCTATTCCTCGGGATGCGCTATTCCCACCAGCGATGGCTGGGAAGTTGGTCTGGTCTCTACGGGAGGGGCCAGGAGGTTTTTTTTTAGTGTTATGGGTGCCATGCAAGTGTTTTTCTTCCGCCTCCGCGGACGTCCCACCACACTGAGGACCTACTGGGGGGACGTCTGTGCCCTGTGAACGGGACGACGCCAGACGTCCGCGGAGCTATACGGGGCAGGCTGAGCCTTCGCAGCCCGAGGCGATTTGCCACTTGACCCATATGGGGCTCTATGGGACCGCCCGCCCCTCCGGGATATCGGGACCAAAGAGGCGTGTTGCTCCCCGGTTACAACTAGCATACTTCAGATAGGCTGCGAAAGCAGGTAATAGGCATATGCGCGTGAAACGCACCACTTGAACTAACAAGGAACACTTACCCTGTCTATATGGGCAGTGCAACATCCTAACATGATGTGATTAAGAAAACGTGCGAAAATATTGGCGATCTTTTTGGATGCTTTGGTACGTCAGAAGCCGTTTGCAAAAAAAAACCGTAGTTTTCCTAATCGTATCGCATTCGGAAGCTTCGATATTCATGTGAACAGGCAATTCCACTGCACCGTAACTGATAACATTGCTCCATACAACCGATGGAAGGAGTGGTAGGCACTAGCTTGAACGCTGCTGACACGATCACACTGAGCCTCGGTATGGCAGACCGTGAGTATTATCAACATAATCGGATGTTCGTCTCAAATATATATATAGATATATATATATATATATATATATATATATATATATATATATATATATATATATATATATATATATATATATATATATATATATATATATATATATATATATATATATATATATATATCTGGCTTAGCAAACAATGGACTGGAAAATATGCATCAATGAACATATAACTGCTTTTAGCGAATTAAGAATGGTGCGGAAACCTTGGGCTGACGGACATCGTCCCGGAGATGGCGCCCAGGGCCGACGGGGTGGGGGTCCGCCGGGTTGAGGGCGGACGGAAGGCAAGCGACGGAAAAGTACGAGGATGAAACAGAGTAATCATGTTCGCCAACCACTGGCGAGGGTAACGCCCTTTGCCGAGGTTGTCACCACCGCTGCGTTGTCAACACACAGGGTGAGGGTGGACAGCCCTGGCCAGGGCGGCGGCCTATTCCGCCTCGTAGATGGAGAGCTGCATTGTCGACACACAGGGTCAGGGTGGACAGCCGTGGCCTGGGCGGCGGCCTATTTCGCCTCGTAGATGGAGAGCTGCATTGTCGACACACAGGGTGAGGGTGGACAGCCGTGGCCAGGGCGGCGGCCTATTCCGCTTCGTAGATGGAGAGTTGCATTGTCGACACACAGGGTCAGAGTGGACAGCCGTGGCCAGGGCGGCGGCCTATTCCGCCTCGTAGATGGGGAGCTGCATTGTCGGCACACAAGGTGTGGGTGGACAGCCGTGGCCAGGGCGGCGGCCTATTCCGCCTCGTAGATGGGGAGCTGCATTGCCGGCAAACAAGTCCATGAGCGGCACAGGCTGTGGCCAGGGCGGCGGCCTATTCCGCTTCGTAGATGGGTGTGATGGGAATGGGATGGGGTGCCTCAGTCCCATGATGGGGAGCTGTTGCCCGCGCATCTGGGGGTGCCGTCGGAAGCGACTATGGCTGGGTGACGGCGGAGCCACGCATGGTGATCGTCGGTGGTGAGGTGGGGACAGGGCCGACCAGAGGACTCCGAGGGAGTCGGCAAGGTGGGCATGTCTGGTCAGGCAGTAGATCACCACCTGGAGGGGCCAGCGGTGGTGAGGTGGGGACAGGGCCGACCAGAGGACTCCGAGGGAGTCGGCAAGGTGGGCATGTCTGGTCAGGCAGTAGATCACCACCTGGAGGGGGCAGCGGTGGTGAGGTGGGGACAGGGCCGACCAAAGGACTCCGGGGGAGTCGGAAAGGTGGGCATGTCTGGTCGGGCAGCACAGCACCACCATGAGTAGCCAACGCGCCAATGGACGGATGAAGTTGACAAAGCTGGCCAGCCATTGCCGTTGGAGGCGGGACAGAAAGAGGGAAGGCGATGTCGGTTGCGAAGGAGCGAGACCATTTTAATTTGAAGCAATAGTAAGCATATTATATGCACATTGAATGTGCGGCCATCACACGGTGAGAAACAGCTCGATGGAATACATTTTCTTACACATTAGTCACTCCCGGCATCAGCCACATCACATGAATTCTGTAACTCTCACCATCGAAAATATTACAAATGTGTAAGCTTGTCTCTTGGATATTCGAAGTGGATTAGGACCATTCTCCTAGAACCTGATCTTTTGGTAATTTGCTCTGTAATTTTCCAATTTTCGACTGGGAATGCTAAGCCGTAGCCGAAGCATACCGCCGTCTTTGAATGCATAGCGGACAGGCTGAAGTATGATTTTTTATTAAATATTTGCCTGGAATGAGCAACAGGTACATTCATCATATCACCCAGCACTCACGAGCGCACTAAAATAGGTACATTAAAATAGACCTTGTTGTCAGTGGCGCAGCCAATAATTTCCTCAGGGGGTGCCAACAGAAGACAACATATCACTAAACAGAGAACGCTGTCGGCGCGCTTCGTGAGGCGAAAGTTCTTAGCTTTGCGTGGTGAAACGCTCAACATTTCTTGTTTGATCTAGTGTATTTTTGGTTGCTAAATGGGGCCTGGCTGCACCTTTCCTTATTGCGCAGTCCTCTGACACTATATTTCATAGCCCTCAATGAAATTGGCATATGATGGCTATCAGAACCCGATGCGTGAAAATGCACCTAGTTCAGTGGACTGTCGCTTGATTGCATATTCTACTGTTTATTTCACTTCCGTGTTATTCAGCATGCCACGCTTTATTGCGTAGAATGGAAGTGTAAAATTGTATAATTCTGGAATTGATGGGATGGGACAAAAGAATTAAGAATGTCATAAACAACGCTGAACATCCAATGAGGTATGCTTGCCATCCAATGGTTTGCGGTGTGATGCAACCACATTATGATTACACTCTGCGACCTAACAGCAAATAATGGGTTTTATTTATTTGCATGTACATCGGAAGCATTCATGATTCATAAAACTGTTCCAACCTTAGCCATATAATTGCGATAGCTGTTTCCGAATTGATTCCAATTTCAAGGGATCAATATCGCCTGCAGTAAACCAGTAATTTATCAAGAGCAAGTTAAGCAATTTTTATCGTGAATTATCACTTACGTAAAGCATCTGTTCGATATAAGCCCAGCGCTGTATTGAATCAAATTTCGAACACGTTTGAATCGCAGTGATTTAATCTCGCCACCTTCAGTGAGGTTCCTAATTCGATCCATCGATCTTCGCGTTCTGTGTGCCGGCGCCTTTGGTCGTAGTCTGTTTTCAAAGCTGGTGTGAACATCACGGAGCCTTCGCAAGAGCGCCGTAACCACAATAGTTTCAGCTAGATTAACTCCCTGACGAACCGATACCAGCTGGAGGGCTGCGGCATCATCGCGGCAAGTGCCCCCACTTCTAAGCATAAAAAGACTGAAAGGGAGCTGACAACACGCAGATAGTGAGGTTGAAGAATACAGAAGAGCCGAGGTAGGCCGACATAATGGCTAAAGAGAGCAGAGGAGCACAAACGAGTTTTTATCGGCAAGTACAAGAAGCTATGAAACTGTAATTGACTCACAGAGAGGCTGCAGTGTGATCTGCAAGAATGCATCGACCCAGCGATGCATTGACATTAGCGCGTACATTAACACTGACATGATCACTCGATGGGAAACACGAGCAAGCTGAAGCCATCACAGAAAAGACCGCGTGAAGATGCCTTGCAACCACGGGAACCACGCCCAACAACTATGCAGCTGTAGGTCATTCAGCACTTATACGCTGTTCATAAATATACATTGCATTTTGGTCGAACTGGTCCAAAATCCAAATAACTAACTAAATTTGTGTTGCATGCTGCTCAGCGCCAATGGAATTTCCTGAACATAACCGTGGCATCTGTGAGCCTTTACTGGCTAAAACCAATCACTGAATGCTATATGAAGAAGTATTTCGGTTTGTCTGAGCACTTCTCAGACTTACAGGAGTTCTGTTCTGCTTGGACCTGCGCGTTCCTCAAATTTGCCACATGTAGTGAAACAGGCTAGCCATTGTTTGGTGATTTTCTTTGATTTTCAATCCCACATCAGTCGATAATCGTTTGTGGGCATCTGCTTGGGACCATTTCATGTGTTCAAGAAATGGTTGCATGGTATGGAAGATGGATTAACACCCATCGTTCCAGACGAAGCGCTCTGTCAAAGTAAATGCAACGGTCTATTTGGTAATTCTTCATGTCGTCCCCAGTATTTTCATCACGCCAAATACGGCTGGAGATACTACCACAAAATATTGTCATTGCATTCAGAATTCGCCAATTGGGTACGCACCAGCCGGTCCAGAGTTCCATGTTCCAGTCCAGGTTCAGAACTTGTTCAAGACAGGGACATGCTTTAAAATAAATCATCCTCAAGAAAAAGCACTTACATTTAGATCGCTAATGTTGTAAGGGTCGCTGAATAATCATATTTATTTAATATGTCACTAGATTTTAGGAAATCACACAATTTATGTACATTTTGCTGAAGCATAGGCTCATACTGGGGTCTCAGCCTGGTTTTCTCCACCCTCGATTCAATAATAGTCCTTTTGCTATTCATTGTTGCACGATGAATTTCATCTGCAATGCACACGAACGCAATAATGGTATGGAATAGAGCGATATATTATAGAGCGATATCTTCATGCCATTAATGTCATGCATTAATGGCTTAATGGTAGCTTCAAGAGGCAATTGAAAAGAATCAGAAATGCATGAAATGGATTAATTCATCAACTCAGAATCCATCTAAAGTCTTTCCTCGACACCAGTGAATAGAAAGGGAACTTCGGCGCGGCGCTTAAAATAACAACGTCTGTGTCTGTCTATCAATTGGCAATTTAGCTACTTCTACAACGGTCTCTCATATAGGCGTCAATTTCTGAAGAGCATTGGTCAATACCTGGAGATAATAGGAGGACCAAAATCGATTGAGGGCCGGCCTCATCCGTGGTTTTTACTAGTACTGGTTATTGCTCTTTAACCAACGATTTAGCGAATGTTAGACTGACATGCTGCCAAATAGACTGACCTAAAAATTACTGCCGATTATCGACGGGGTGCAGTATCTAGTGAATAATTCGTTCACCATTGGTTTCCCGTAGACGCTGGGTGGTTCATTGCTCGAATGTGTGCCTGCGCTGTTCAGAAGGGCATAATGGCAAATTCCAATGTACAACAATCGCTAAGGCCTGTCGCTGCAATGTATTCCAACAAAGCTTGCGTTTGGGGACAGCTGACGCCAAAACTTGCGAGCATGCAGCGGCCGGGACCACCAGAGACCACAGCCGACAAAGAGAGCCCAAAGTGTGCCAACGCCGAGCTAAGCTGTTCTTATCAGCACCCGGCTCAGCCAAGGACACCGCAACTGCCCACTCAGTTGGGCTGATTGAATTCCCCGGCTTTCCCCGGCTTCACCACAGACGCCGACGAAAATGTCGAGCTGGCTGACCGACAGAGTTACCCTGCATAGCCGGGCGGCAGGGTGGTGGCGGCCGTCGACGCCGGGTCAGCTGTGATCAGTCACGCGGACATCTCGACACCGGCGGCTGCAGCTCAACACGACGCCGCGCCATCAACGCCTCCTCGATTCAACCGCGACCAAAGTGGCACACAGAACGCATCGGGCATCCCAGTCGGCGTCGCACACAGCGTGAGTCGCGCATACCTGCCACTGTGGCGGCTCGCCGGCGCTCCCATTTATCACGCCGCTCCACTCCGCCGATCTCCGACTCGAGAAAGGAAACAGATGCTTAGCATAGCTGAGCGGGCGGCGCGGGGCAGCGTCAACTGGTGCGGCCGGTGCAGGGTGCGCCACAAAGCCGGCGCGGGAGGTCTCCCGTCGACGGCCGCAGTCTGTCATCATTACTTAGTGGTGGTGAGACTGCCGTGTCCGATCGGCGAGGGAGAGTAGCGGCTCGAGCCGCGGAGGCGGGCACCGCACACAGCCGGCTCGCCAACCACACGGAATTTAATGGCCTGTCCGACGGAATGGGAGCTTTCGGCGCGGCACTAGCCGGACACGCCGCATGGAGGCTGTGGCGAGGCCGCTTTATGGGCACGTGCGGCCGCAGCAGGCGCAGCGGCAGGTGGATGGTAATGGTTACTGGGTGGTAATGGTTACTGGGTGGTGATGTTTACTGGATAATGATGGTCACTGGATGGTGTTGGTTATTGGGTGGTGATGGTTGCTGGGCAATGGTGGTTACTGGATGTTGATGACCATTGTGTAGTGATGGCTACTGGGTGGTAATGGTCACTGGGTGCCGATGGTTACTGGGTGGTAATTGTTACGGGTGGTGATGGTCAATGGGTGGTATCGGTAATTGGGTGGTAATGGTTACTGGGTGGTGATCGTTACTGGGTGGTGATGGTTACTGGGTGGTGATGACCTTGAGTAGTGATGGCTACTGGGTGGCTATGCTCACTGGGTGGCGATGGTTACTGGGTGATGATGCTCACTGGACGGTGATTGTTGCAGTGCCATGGTGATCACTGGACAGTAGTCACTGCATGAGTGTAATTACTAAACAACCGCCACTGCATGGAGTGTAATTACTGAACAGCCGTCACTGCATGAAGTGTAATTACTGGACACGACAGTTACCAGGTAGTGATTACTATGACATGGCCATTGTTTTGGGTAACTTTATCAATAGCCCTCCCTAGATAGACCAATCGTACTGCATCTTCCTTCTCCGCACTGTTGCGACTTTGGGCGTCGTTTATAACAACGGTTGATGTGAGATGGCCCATCATGTTCTGAAATTAATATAACGAGACCTGTAATATAACGAGAATGGGTACCGCATTCATTGGGGTAATTATGGTACGAATAATGAAATGGACGGTTTTATCTTGAAACTTAAATCTAGCTATCATGAACATTGGTGCAAGGGTCCTCTCGACGTTGCTACAAATCATGTGCTTGGACGAATTTGGGCTGAATTGGGGCATTCGAAGGACTTTCCTGCGCTGGTCAGCAAAGAATATGTCGCAAGTACGCTTTGATTCTTTTCTGACTCCACTTTGGGTGGCCACAAAATTTACTATTTACTAATGCTACTCTGTATTAGAAGAAAGGATACAACACCCTTGGGGTTGAAATCAATGAGGGACTGAGCCCCCCCCCCCCCATCAACGAACCACGGCACCACCCAAAGGACGGAACATCATAGTGACATGAACCCATATGGAGCGGAAACCACCCAGACCAATCGGTAAGAGGAAGATAGAGGCGTGACACAGCACACAGGCAAAACACCCGGCACGGGATGACCGTCCCATGCTGGCGCATGGCACGCTGCACTTCTGCCTCCATGTCACTGGCGGGACACATTCCAGTGAAACTGGCCCGCTGCATATCTGCCCCCATGCCACGGGCAGAACACATTCCAGTGAAACTGGCACACTGCACATCTGCCCCATGTCACTGGCAGAATGTATTCCAGCAAAACTCGACACGTCGCACATCTGCCCCATACCACTGGCAGAATGTATTCCAGTGAAACTCGACAAGTCGCACATTTTCCCCATGTCACAGGCAGAATGTATTCCAGTGAAACTCGACACGTCGCACATCTGCCCCATGTCACGAGCAGAATGTATTCCAGTGAAACTCGACACGTCGAACATCTGCCCCATGTCACTGGCAGAATGTATTCCAGTGAAACTCGACACGTCGCACATCTGCCCCATGTCACTGGCAGAATGTATTCCAGTGAAACTCGACACGTCGCACATCTGCCCCATGTCACTGGCAGAATGTATTCCAGTGAAACTCGACACGTCGCACATCTGCCCCATGTCACGGGCAAAATGTATTCCAGTGAAACTCGACACGTCGCACATCTGCCCCATGTCACGGGCAGAATGTATTCCAGTGCAACTGGTCCAGAATGATGGCCAGCTAATCCGTCAGCCGGACATTGCTGAACAGGGATCGGCTGATCACCAGAGTATGGCTCTTGATTAGGCTGCCTAATTAGGTAATAGGTACGCTAACGACCTGCTCAGTGGACTCGACTTAATGTATTGCTGATGTGTCGTCCTCCTGATGTACTATGCAAATATCCGGTTATGGTTATCGTAAATATTATTTAAAGGCATAATACAGCAAAATATTGCACAATTGTCAATGCAAATTGTACAACCCAGTTCGGATGACAAGTAAACTACTCCGTTCTTTGGTGACATTCCGTGCAGTGAAACGAGGTGAAGACTTTTAGTTGGCCAAGTATTGATCAACAAATTCATTTGAGCATACCTGGTGCATTCCTGTCCTTGAGCTATGAGTGGCTACGACACAGCAGCACATGGTGGTGAGTCGTTCTGGCCGTGGTATGGGTAAGGCTCAGACCAACTACATGATCGGGGTCCGTGCATGACAACTGCTGGATGAAGATCATGAGACGTGCACTTGCCAAGCCCGCAGAAAGTACCTTAAAATAGACAGTGTCTTATCCTTCAGTAAGATGTAGTGACGTGGAAAGGCAAGGGTTATGATGTGTACTTCACTATCAATAGTTAATATAATACTGGCCATCATACAGGTACCGGTGGGTGCGAGGTTACCCAAGGGACGATTCAGGGCGCTTCTTCCGTTGTGAAAGCGTGGACTTATAAGGCGCTTCTGCCATTGTGATCACTCGGAGTTGTCCGTCTATGATAGAACGTCTTAGGTGTGCATGCAAAACAAATCATCCAGCGTAATGGTATCTCAGAAGACCATAAAGTCATAAAGTCATAAAGTGTTAAGGCTTAATAAGAGCCACAGGGGCCCATCTGAGTTAAGCCTATCTGGAAAAGGTACTATAAATGTACATACTCTCACCCCAATCAATCCCTTACCTCAAGTTCCTAGGAAGCTATATATCGCAGCCTATCTAGCACCAATTCACTTGCTATTGCATAACACACTCCCATTGTGCTACCATAGACAATCTCATCAGTATCACATCCCGAAGAAAGGTGCTGAATCCACTGCTAGGTACACCCTATATACAGTTATAAAGCGTTTAGACTTAATAAGAGACTCACTTGCTATTGCATAACACACTCAACAATTACAAACTCCTCCCATCATACCCAATGTGCTACCATAGACAATCTCATCAGTATCACATCCCGAAGGAAGGTGCTGAATCCACTGCTAGGTACACCCTATATAAAGTTATAAAGCGTTTAGACTTAATAAGAAACCCAAGGGCCAATCCAGTTAAGTTTGTAAATGGAAGATAATATAAGCCTGGTAAAAAGACCCTCCCCAACCATCCCACATCCTGAAGAACCAGTCCTCCAATATCCCACACACCTATCAATGCCTATCTACCCTAGCTTTCCAGCCCTATTCCCCTGATCTCTCTTAACACATGTGGATTGAATGCCTTATCAATAATTTTCAAACTGCATTCATGCCTGCTTAAAGGGGTCTGTGCCGTGCACACTTACTTAACATACATCTCACCCCATCCATCACAAATTAGAACTCAAAAACAAGATTTTCCTATCTAAAAAATTGATCCATCCTACTTTTAAATACATTCAATGAGGAACTCCCCACAACATCAGCAGGCAGCCCATTCCACTGATCAACAACTCTTTGACTGAAGACCTGTTGTCGCTTAACTGTCCTACACCTCAACTTGTCTAACCTGAATTGATGACCCCTATGTGATACTCTAAACTGAAGAGCGCCATTTAAATTGACCTGATCTAGTCCTTTAACAATTTTGTACATTTAAATCATGTCCCCCTTAATCTCCTATACTTGAGTGAGTACATATATAATGCCACAAGCCTTTCTCCATATTCTAGGTTACCTATTCCACTGATGAGTTTATTTGCTTTGCGCTGCACTCTCTCTAACTTGTCTATATCTTTTTCTAGGTAGGGGCTCCAAGCTTGTACAGAATATTCCAAGTGGGGTCGCACGTATGCTAAGTACATTTTTTTCATGACTTTCTTGCTCTTATACATCACACTTCTATTAATGAGTCCCAGCATTCTGAGTGCCCTGTTCCTAGCTGAGCTACATTGCTTTTCTGCTTTAAGGTCTTTTAAAACCAACACACCTAAGTCCCTTTCCTCTTCAATAACATCCAGTCCCCTCTCTCCCATTGCATATCTGAAAGTCTCACCTCCAGACCCCAGATGCATAACCTTACACTTGTCATAGTTGAAAGACATCTGCCATTGATCAGCCCACTTTTTTAGGTCCTCCAAGTCTAGTTCAATATTTCTAGATTGATCACAACTGTTTGCCACTCCTACCAGCTTGATGTCATCAGCAAATTTGAACACTCTATTCCTCAGCCCTACCTCAATGTTATTAACAAAGATGATAAAGAGAAGTGGACCTAGAACAGAGCCCTGTGGTACTCCACTCAGAACATCCTTCCAATCAGATTTACATCCATTTAATATTACCCTTTGTTTCCTTCCCCTCAACCATGCTTCAATCCAACCTAGAACTTTTCCAACAATCCCATATTGCTGTAGTTGATGAATTAGCCTCCCATGTGGAACTTTATCAAAAGCTTTGCTAAAGTCCAAGTACACAACATCTATCCTGCTTTGATTGTCTATTTCTTTAGCAACATACTCCATAAACTCCAAAAGGTTAGTTAAACAAGACCTTCGAGATCGAAATCCATGTTGAGTATCCCTTAAAAGATTGTGCCTATCAAGATGAATTTGAACATTCTGTTTAACCAGTTTTTCTAGTACCTTGCAAACTATTGAGGTCAAACTGACTGGCCTGTAGTTCACTACACACTTCATACTTCCCTTTTTGAAAATTGGTACTACATTTGCATTTCTCCAATCTTCAGGCACTTCAGAATATTCCATAGACCGCCTGAAAATTATACTTAGGGGAACTGCTAAAGCTTTAGCACACTCTACTAAAACCTTAGCATCTATATCATCTGGTCCAGAAGCTTTATTAGGTTTTATATTCTGCAACAGCATTTCTACAGCTTCTGTAGTTATTGTAAGATACTCCAACCTATCACCTGTCATGGCATACGATTCAGTTGTTTCTATTCTACCAGAATTATCTTTAGTAAAGACTGATGAGAATTGCTTGCTTAGGGATTCCAAAATATCACAATCTTCAACCACTAATTCTCCATCTACCTCCAGTGGTCCTACACTATACTTCTTAGCCTTAACTTTGTAGAAACTAAAGAATCTCTTAGCATTACCTGCTGAACATTCCCGAGCTAATTTGATTTCAGCCAGTCTTTTAGATGCCCTAACACACCTCCTAACTTTATTTCTAGACCATGACATTTCCCCCCACAGTTGTTGGTTTTGGCCAAGCATTGAAGACAACAAACATAGTCGAATTTATTTCCAGCTTTCTCGAAATACAAAGCGACCATCACACCACGGTATCACTAAATGTTTTATGTTCGACGCCAGTTGTCAAGGTGGAAACACGTCGGTGTGGAGCTCCTGCTTTCGAGATAAGTTGTTGCAGAACCGGACAGTATCCTAGGCGTAACTGTGGATAGGTATTTAGCAATTACTTCTGTGCATATATTTGCATACTTTTAGCTCATAAGTTTCTTTTTTAGCAAGCAGATTATAATATTTACACCAAGAGACGCTGCCCAGCGCCATTTTGTCCATTCGGTCTGTCTTTGTCTAGTGTGTCTAGTGTGTCTTTGTCTAGTGTTTTCAGCTATTTATTTCATTTTTGGCAGTTATTCAGCGAGTGATTTCTTCTTTCTTTAAAACCAGTCAACTTTCTGCACAGTGATTACCTTGTAAGTGCTGCATAGTTAGGAACTAGCATAGACCTAAGCTTTGTCGGTTATTTCGCTCTGCTCTGTTATTTGGTGAATCATTCTGCAGCAAGTTACTTTTCAATCGCAATCTAGGAATAAGCTGCAGCCTTTAGGATGGTTACTACCAGGATGCAGGCACTAGAGGATGAGGTTAGGGCCCTTAAGGCAGAGCTTTCCAAGCTCAAAGCTTCCCTTGCTTCACAGGGCTGGCCAGAAAGGGTAACATGTAAGGGGCAGTCTGTAGCAGGGGCATCCTATGCCCAGGTGGTCACAGGCCACCAGGTAACTGTAGCTTCCCCTGCTGTGCAGGTGGCAGGGAGATCTGAAGAGAGAAGTATTCCTAGTGAACAAAATATTTCTAGTTGTAGCGCACAGGAGGGGCAGTGGTTTAAAGTCAAGGGGTGGAGGATTTGGAGGAGTGAGCCTAAGCAAGGGGGCAGTGAGTGGCAGGTGGTAGGTGGTAGGAGTGGGAAGCAACCTAGTGAAGCAGCTCAACAGGCAGGAGTAATAACATCCAATAGGTTCCAGGCACTGGAGGACTGCCCGCAGGATAGTGATAGCAGTGATAGCAGCAAGAAGACTGTGCTGGTGGTAGGAGACTCTCGGGTGCGGCATTTAGATAGAGTTTTCTGTAAAGGTAGGAGAGGCAGGAGGTGCATCACCAGGCCTGGTGCCAAGGTTAGAGACCTGGTCCCAGTGGTGGCACAGGCCACCAGTGAGGACCAGTTTAGTACAGTTATAGTGCAGGTAGGAGTGAACAACGTAGGTCCTGCTAGGAGTGAGGAGCTGCTGCAGGACTACAGGGCCCTTCTGGCCACCCTGAAGCAGAGCAAAAGCAGAGTTATTGTGACAGCTATTCTGCCCAGGGCTGAAGTCTCCCCTGAGTGGAGCTCTAGGGCACTGGCAGCCAATGCCAGGGTGGGTAGGCTCTGCAATGAGTTAAGTTTGACCTTTGTTGACAAGTGGTGCAGGTTTGATGGTTCATGGGACCTCTATCAAAGGGATGGCCTGCACTTCTCCGAGAAGGGGGTGCAAGTGTTAAGTAAAGTGTATGAACATGTCCTTCAGGGAAACTAGATAATGGGGTGGGGAGGGAAGAAGTGGCATTACCATCTCATGAATATGCCAATAGTGACAGCATAGGCAATATAACCTCACAGTCAGCAAATAGGGATGGCAGTAGATCAAGGGGCAGAGTGGTAGCTCATCCAGAGATGATAGAGCTACTCAGCATGAAAAACCAAAGATGGTTATGGAACATTTCTTAAGTGTATGATGCTTAATGCTCAGAGTATTCGATCCAAATTTGACGAGTTCAAGTGTTATGTTGCTGATGAGGAACCAGATTTTGTTTGCATTACTGAGGCATGGGTCAGTGAGGGGTATTTTGGGGATAACTTGCAGGACTATGAGATCCAGGGATACAATATGTTTTCATGCAATAGGGGTCCAGCAGTGAAAGGGGGTGGTGTAATGCTCTATGTGAATAGCTTATTCAGTTCTCAAAAAGTAGCAGATGGGGTAAAAAATGTGTCTGTGGAGTCCATTTGGCTTGATGTTTCTGTGGGAAAAGGCAACAGCAATAAACTGAGCTAAATGATCACGCTTTGGTCGAAGCGCCCTTAAACCCAAATAACAACCAGCAATAAACTGAGAATAGGAGCTTTGTACCGATCAGGAACCTTGCCACATTCTCAGCAACTGGAGCTTGATAAGGTGATTTGTGAGGAAATCAGTAGAAACTTTCAGAGGAAATGCCTTATTCTTGGTGACTTTAATCTAAAAGGATATGAAAATGTTGGTGTTGGCTCCCCAGCATGTAAACTGTTTAGGAAATGCCTTGAAGAGGACCTGTTCTTACACCAGTTTGTAACAGAACCAACTAGGCAGGGCTCATTCTTGGACCTTGTCTTCTCGGATTTAAGTGATTTAGTTCAAGACTTGACTGTAGGAGAAACTCTGGGAAGAAGTGACCATAACATAGTGAGATTCAAGGCACATGTAGCAGGGACAATCAAGGATAATTTGGCAAAGGTTCCAAATTTTAACAGGGCAGACTTTGACTGCATGAGAGCAGCTTTAAGTGCCATAAAATGGGAAGAAGAATTCTCCGATTTAAATGCCTGTAAATGTGGGAAAAGATCCAATCTTACTTGAGGGAAATTCAGATTAGACATGTCCCCCAAAAGCAAAGGCGCAAAAGAAGAGTAGGAAAGCTAGCATGGCTTACACCAGATTTGACAACAGCAATTAAGGCTAAGAAAGATGCATTTAGAGTATTTAAGGAAGCTTCAAATATAGTAAATCTAAGGTTGTATCAAAAAGCTAGAGACGCTGTGAAATAGAAAGCCAGAGCAGCAAAGCGAGCAAAAGAATTGGATTTGGCTAGGAACTGTAATGGGGACAGTAAAAAGTTCTTTAGTTTCTACAAGCTAAGTAAAGTTTCAAGCACAATTGGTCCACTGGAAGTAAATGGGATTATATTGAGTGAGGTTAGTGAGATGGTTGAGGAATTGAGCAAGCAGTTTAAATCAGTGTTTACATTGGAGGATGTGACAAATCTGCCAACTGTGAACCACAGCCCAGCAACAGGTGATCAGTTACATGATGTTGATTTCATTGACAGTGATGTTGTTTTGAATTATGTCAGGAAAATAAAGCCAAACAAGGCAGCAGGACCTGATGGAATCTATGCTAGGGTATTGCGGGAAGCTGAAAAAGAATTGGCAATTCTACCCAGTATAATATTTTGTAGATCAGTTTAACAAAATGAAATTCCAACCGATTGGAAAATGGCAAATGTAGTTCCTATTTTCAAGAAAGGAGAAAGAGGGAAAGTTGAAAACTATAGGCCAGTAAGCCTTACATCACTAGTCTGCAAGGTACTTGAATCAATTATCAAGGATAAAATAGTTAGTTTTCTGAAAGGAAACAGAGTGATTCAAGATACTCAACATGGGTTTAGAAAAGGGCGATCGTGTCTCACAAATCTCTTGGACTTCTTTAATTTTGCTACAGAACAATTTGATAAGGGAAATCAGGTTGATGTAGCATATCTTGACTTTAGCAAGGCCTTTGACAAGGTACCTCATAAACGCTTAATGATGCAGCTTCAGGCCCATGGTATTGTGGGTAACATCCTAAAATGGATAGGGTTGTGGCTTTCAGATAGACAGCAGAGAGTGATGCTAAATGGTACAAAATCATCATGGCAAAATGTTCTTAGTGGAGTCCCCCAAGGGTCAGTACTGGAACCACTATTGTTCATTATGTTTGTAAATAACATTGAAAGTGGCCTAAGCAGTAAGGTTTTGAAATTTGCAAATGATTTGAAGGTCTTTAGGGCAATAACAGGGCACAATGAGCAGGTCTTGCTGCAGAAAGACTTAGACGAGCTTGTGAAGTGGTCTGAAAAATGGCAAATTAAATTTAATTTTGATAAGTGCAAAATCATGCATGTAGGTAGGCAGCATATCAAGGCTCCATACTTGATGGGTGGCCAAGTACTTTCTGTGACTCAGCAGGAGAAGGACTTAGGTGTTATTTTGAACACAAAATTGGGGGCATCAGAACAGACCAAAGAAGCCAGGAAGAAGGCACTAAGAATGCTTGGGGCAATAAATAGGAATGTATCATACAAAAGTGAGGAAGTCATCAGGAAGCTTTATCGTGCATATGTCAGGCCACATCTGGGATATTGTGTCCAAGCTTGGTCCCCTAGTTATGAAAAAGATTGTTGGCTTTTAGAGAGAGTACAAAAGAGGGCAACAAAAATGGTGAATGGTATGGGCAACCTGACATATGAGGAAAGATTGAAGAAATTGAATATGTTTTCACTTAGATATAGAAGGCTGAGAGGAGATCTCATCGAGGTCTTTAAATTTGTTCATGGTCAGGAACAGGGTTATCTCAGGGAACTGTTTGAATTTAACAGAAATGATGCAATTAGAGGTCATCAATTCAAAATTAAAGTTAATCACAGCAGGACAAGGTTAAGACAGTCCTTCTTCACCAACAGGGTAGTAGAACACTGGAACCAGCTGCCAGAAACCATTGTCAGTAGCAACACACTGAACATCTTTAAGAACAGCATAGACAATCATTATAAGAATAGGGGGCTTGTTTTTCTGTATTCCAGGGAGAGTTGATCAACACAATTGATGGACAACTGGTTCAGTGTACAGAGTGCAACCAAGAAGGTCCCTTGTGGCTCATAGTTGCACTTATCTTTTATGTCTTTATGTCTTTATGAAAGACGTAGATCCCTGGTAAGATACGCTGGCGCCGGCCATAGGCAGAGGGAGCGTGGGGTCATCGAGGGGTTACTGTGGGGTTATCGAGGCAGAGGGAGTGTGGGGTTATTGAGCTACCGCATCCGTCTCACTGAATCGCGAAGCTGAAGACTAAAAAGGATAATATTGACCGGAACAAAATTAACAAATGAATGGCTGCTGTTCCACCACTAATTCCGAGTCTTTCGACTCTCATGGAGGAAAATCAACCTATTTGATAATGCTTCGCATATTTTAACGTTCATTTGCTGAAAGTCACCCGAGACATTTACCGGCTACCTCACAACTATTTCAAAATCTTGCCGCAAACCCGCATCTTGTATTGCAAGTTAAAGCTTGGTACTTATCTACTATGTTGGTAGGTTAGGAGCGCGTTTGCAGCTAGGATTCTGTGGAAAATGTTTCATGTGACATCGCACTTTTGGATCAGATCCGCTAAATTACCGTTCGAAGCCCGCAAGATTTGGAAAATCATACGGATCATATGGATTTTTTTTAGACGAAATCTACAGGGTCTTTGTGACGCCATTAACTTTAGCGGCACTTGTGGAGCACATGTTTATACAGCATGGCGCCATCTTACTTGATGGAGCCATGCAGCTGAATGAGACGATGTATGTTATTTTCCGGTTTCATTTTGCATATGTATATATATATATATGTATATATATATATATATATATATATATATATATATATATATATACACTGGCGGATCCAGGGGGGGGGGCATTCCGGCCATGGCCCCCCCAAGCGCTTCAAAGGGGGGCCATAGTGTCTTTTGCCCCCCCCCCCAAACCAACAAAAGTAAACTGAATTAAAATGCAGTAACATTTGCTGAGGTTAAAAAAATAGCGTTCCGGGTGAAATAATCTCCAATTTTACAGGTATTTTGTTATAATTGTTTGGAAGCACAATATGGTAGCATAGTAGATACTGACACATCGAGGGTTCTATGCTGTTGAAGTTCTGCTTACAGCAAGAGATGACGAAATCAGCAGTTTCATTATTCCTTCGTCAGATAGGTTCATGAAGTTTGTTTAGCCAGAAACGGGCAAGCGGACCCAGTGAGCCAGATTTCGAAAGCGGAATTTGAACAGGATGTTTTGTGCGAGTGACCAGTTGAGCCCAGTTGAGCAGCATGTTTCGTATGTTGGTGTTGGGGTTGCTAAGATGAAGAGACAGGCTACATTGACTGATTTTTTTCAAGAAGAATAGCAAGAGGAGGTATGTATTTACACTGGCGGATCCAGGGAGGGGCCATTCCGGCCATGGCCCCCGAAACGCTTAAAAGAGGGGCCATAGTGTCTTAGTATAGTGGGGGGCCATGGTCCGAAACCAACAGAAGTCAACTAAATTAAAATGCAGTAACCTTTGCCGAGGTTAAAAAATAGCGGCTGGATGAAAGAATCTCCAATTTTAAAGGTTTTTTAAAAATAATTGTTTGGAAGCCAGTATGGTAGCATAGTAGATTATAACACACATCGAGGGTTCCATGCTCTAAGTTCTGCTTACAGCAAGAGTTGACAAAATCGGATCCGCCAGTGTGTACACGTGCATGAACGTTGACGTGGTACAAGACGTTGAACGAGAACGTGAACGTTTTGGTAAACAAGAACAAAAATCCGGTAACATAGAAACGGTGAAGGTAGGCTGGGGACCCTACACAGGAAATTATGTTGTCAATTATTATTTTTTATTTCTTCAAATGGGCCCCTTTGCCAAATAGTGGTCGAAATCCGGTGCTTTTAACCAAAAATAGCGGGAGAAGAGGAACCCTCCAAATCTGTTCGACCCCTCCCCTGATGTAATTCCTAGGTACGCCACTGGGGGAGGGGGAGGGGAGGGGCTGACGCCGAAAACCGAAAGTTGGACCTCCCCCCAAACTGTTGGGCTAGATCCGCCAGTGTATATATATATATATATATATATATATATATATATATATATATATATATATATATATATCTCTCTCAGTAAATGTTGGAAGCAGATTACCTTTAATGCATGTTTCATTGAATAAAACAGCATACTTCGTGTTGATGTGCCTCTTTGAAAGGGTCTCAAATCGCCTGATGATGGTCCGTTCTTGTGAAGAAGCTGCATGTAAAATTGTGCCTATATTCTGTGTGAATACGAGGATATAGGCACAATTTTGCAAACGCTCCCTTGGTTAGGTTGGTGACTACCCTACTATTTACTAATTCTACAATGTTGATAGGATGTTGAAAGGTGCTACGGGCCCAGCGGTTCGTTTTTCTCTGTATTTTGCGTGCACATGTCTCTATGACATTTATGATAGCACAGGCTACCTTTCTGCTGAGAGGACCAGATCTAAAGCAGCGAATACTCCAATAAATTGTCGCACTTATTGTGGGTACCGAAGGGCAATATATGGAGAAACAGATGTCCTTCGCAGCATAGTGGAGTTGTAGAGGCACCGCCATATCGAATTTCCACGAGATGTTTTTGGTTAGTTATTAAATAACCGATGCGCGTGATGATGATTATTGCCGTGGGTTCCGCCAGAACAAGATTGTTCAGGGAATATTGTAATTTTTAGGTCAACTCTTGACACGCAACGCACATAGACATAGTGCTAAATATAAAAATTATTGACGGTGATGTATCCCCCTGATTCCAAACGGTGGCGAACCTCATGATAAGTATTACATCATTATGTTCAAAAATGTAGATAAAGCATTTACAACCAACTGCTCAGAGGACTATACTTGAAAGATAACTGATGTTCTCCATCGGTTTTCTAGCTAAATACATACACCTAACGACAGGAGGAATAGTGCTACTGTATATTCGTTATTTCATATAACGGTACATTGTGCTTGCCTGGTGTTTAAGTCAACTCTGTTTTATGTCATGGACATGTTGCCATGCTATGCCTATGTCTACACTGATGTCTTGTATCCACACAGAGTATAAAGCAGCATTGCACCCATGCACCCGGGACATGTCCCTACCCATTGCACCCATTGCACCCGGGACATGTCCCTACCCATTGCACCCATTGCACCCATTGCACCCGGGACATGTCCCTACCCATTGCACCTATTGCACCCGGGACATGTCCCTACCCATTGCACCCATTGCACCCATTGCACCCGGGACATGTCCCTACCCATTGCACCCATTGCACCCATTGCACCCGGGACATGTCCCTACCCATGCACCCATTGCACCCATTGCACCCGGGACATGTCCCTACCTGGTGCGGCCAAAGACTCCATGATATCACTTGAACACTAGCATTGGAAGGCCTCTAATAGACATGAAGTCATGAAGTCACAAAGCCATGAAGTGTTCTGACTTAATAAGAGCCATCTGGGTTAAGCCTGTAAATACAAGATACTACAAGCATGGATAAAAATAAATTAAATGTCCTAACCAATATTATATCCAAAATTATAAAGAAGCCGTCTACCGGCATCCTACCCACCCACCCATCTATTAGCATAAATATTACTTCATCCACCTCTAATTATAACTGAAACACAAGATTCGCCAACCTATAAAACGTGCCCACCATGTTTTAAATGCATGCGTACTTTTGCAATAACCACACCCATCAGCATCTGCGCAGATTTACGCTCACCATTGACGCTCTCACAGCCATGCACAACACCGCCCACCCCACACTCCACGGTGTCCGTCAACTCTACCACGTCCATCACGCTCACCTCCAACTCACGCTGCTCTGGATCCCTGGCCACATGGAGATACCGAGCAACGAGCGGGCGTATGAGCTCGCTCGTCCAGCGATCGACTTGCACTTGCACTTGAAAAAGCACTTGCATACTCGACGTTTTTTGTACTTTTGCGTCGAAGTACCTTTGCGCTTACGCACATTTACGGTTACGCACTTTTGCGCTTACGTACATTTGAGCTTGCGTACATTTACGCATTCGTACCTACATTTGCCATACGTGCATCGGCGCATACGTACAATTGCCATACGTACATCTGCAATGTACATGCATTTGCTAACGTGCATTTGCGTACGTACATCTGCCATATGTACATTTGCTTCACGTACATTGTCCAGTTACCTAAGTAGCATGGTGGCGAAAGAACAGTGTGTAAGTCGGGAGAAATCGGACAGGTGCGTGGTTTCCGAGGACCGAAGTGGAGAAAGGGAGGGGTGGTTGACCCCTCCCCTGTTTCTGCGCATTTGAAGAAGCGGAAGTTGCGATGTCCACAGGACGTGTGAGGTCTGAATGCAAAACCTACATGTGACCACCCGTTGAACGGAGAATATGCCCTGGAATCCAATTCTGAACACGAGTGCGGCATCTGTTCCTAGGCGTGAGAAAAACTTACCATTAACTAGCTGAATTGGAGGCTGTCCCAACTTGGAAATTGCCCTCGTCCAACTTTGTGCTCTGACCTCTTATTTGAGGCTGCTGGTTCAATAAAATCTTGATATGACGTTTATCATACTTCACGGTTCTAAAAATAACACGCGGGTAAGAGTTTCTGGTAGCCCGCGAAAATAATCAATAAAACACATTATGTACAGAGCAAACTATGTGGAGTTCTCGACACGTAAAAAGGACAAACAAAATAGACAATGCAATGCATACAGCGACACACACACGCACATGCTCACGCACGAACGCACAAGCGGACGCGTGTGCGTTTGCGTGCGCAAGTGCGGTGTGCGCGCATGCGTGCATGCGTACGTGCGTGTACCCGCGCGTGCGTGAGTGCCCGTGTGTATGTGTGTGGTTTGTGTGTGTGTGTGTGTGTGTGTGTGTGTGTGTGTGTGTAATTTTCGTTTTACCTAATGTACTTTATTGATCATCTTCGTGGGCTACAAGAGAATCTTACTGTATTTGGATTGTGCATTCAACAAAGACAAAGCCATGGAGGTGCCGCCCTCCCCCTTTAGGAAGCGAAAGTACACTAGATCAAACACGTACATTATGGTTTTAATTTGTAATTTATTTTCAGCTCCCTTAAGGAGGTCCTGGCTGCGCCCCTGATAATCAAATTACGGATATTTTTTCACCTTTGTCCGGATTGCGCCGCGCTTTATTTTCGAATATGCTCACACAGTAATCTTACACACACACAAACACCTACACACACACACACAGATGAGCACAGTTATATATCGCGAAATATACATTTTGCACAATCGGTTACCACCTATCCGTAACCTTTTGTATTGCTTCGTTCTTGAATGCAACACATTTTTCGATTTCACGCATTGTCCTGATCTTTCCATAAATTCCAACAGTGACACTTCCATTTCACCGTATTTTCCTACCTATTATGTACTACTTCGCGAGCAACGGCACAAAGTTGACAATGTCATTTGCACCTATACATCCAAACAGTACGTACCTCATGCATAGATTCGGGCTCGTTCCTTTATTTAGACACAGTTCCGTGCATCAGTACATTCCAAAACTGTGACACTGTTCTGCATTCCGCTATGAAATGTGTGATCGTATGGATGTGTGAACAAAATTTGCAGTCTGCTGAATCACTAATTCTTCGGTCGTATATAAATTTGTGCGTGCAAACAACTCGATTTATTATCTGAAACTGCATGTTTTGAAGTTTCGTTGATTTTGTACATTTATATGGAAGAGTATATATTTTCTCCCATTTTTGCCTCCTGAAATTAAAGTTTTCTCCCTCCCATTTTATTTGACATGGTGGTTTTACTGCTTTGGACAGGATTCCATACATGAGGGAGCATGTCATTTCTTTTGCTTCTATTTCTTTTCCGTCATGTCTAACGAATGGTATGTTTTCATTCCTTGTCGTGGGAGGCAATGAATAGTAATTATGTAATCTGAACAATCTTTTCCATTCGTGGGGAATAGCATGCAAGAGACACTGGTACGTATATTGGGACACTTCAATATTTGGACATCAGGCCACTAATATGCTATGTTCTACGCTGTTGTCATGTTCGAACAAATCCCCTATAAATTTGATGCCATTCTCATAGAGTGATGGCACAAATATTGGTCGTTGATCTATTTGAATGTACTAATTATACCATATAAATTGAGTGCTTACTGATGTGACATCGTTGGTGTTCAACCACGCTTTCATTTTGCATTCTGCATCAATAACATATGCATAAAAATTTGGTACGCCTATGTTAAAAAATGCGTCCTTATCAGCACTCGTTCGCAATATATCCTGTAATTTGAAACGCCCTAATCTACCTTGAAGCATGTGCTTCCAAATTAGTTTACTGTCGTCTATCATTCGCTTCGACCACATCAATTGCAGGGCTCTCATGTATGCGGTCATGTTCACAGCTTTAAGGCCACCCTCCATTATTGACTGGCATAAGACATCTTTCCTCACTTTGGGTGGTATATTTATCCATATAAACTCTCCCTATCTCCCTATCTAATGATTCGGTGACGTCATTTGGCAGACCCATAACAGCCGCGACATGCGTGAACTGTGAAACCATAAAAAAATTACTGAGTATTATTCTGCCTTTCAGGCTTAGGTCTCTTCCTTTCCATAAATTCATTGCAGCTCTCATCCGCCGCAGTCTTGGTCTAATATTCTCCTCGATACAAGCTACTTTAGTCGAGAAATAGATACCTAGAGATTTTAATTTTGTTGTTGGTGCAGCATCGTAAATTAAATCATTTCTATTCCTGTCTCGTCCTAGCCACACCATGTTGCACTTTTGTGTGTTCAACGTTAACCCTGACACTTCACCAAATTTGTTCAGCATTTCAAAAGCCTATGTGGCAGATCGACAGTCTTTTACGAAAAGAATGGTATCATCTGCATACTGCGATATTCTTATCTCTACTCCATTTATTATGATACATTCAATAAAATTCGATTTTCGAAATTTGCATTCGAAGATCTCTACCGCACACATAAATAGAAGTCCCGAAATTGGACAGCCTTGTTTAATTGCTCTAGTAGGGTGGAGCCAGCTAGATGAGTGCCATTATTTAATATAGCTAATTCGGCCTGGTATATAAAATCTGAATCCAACGAATGAAGTAATCTCCGAAATGAATTGCCTGCAATGATTTCATTAAAAAGTCATGCTCTATCGAGTCAAAAGCGGCCGCGAAATCCAGATTTAGTAGAATGCCTGATAGACCTTGCTTTTTCATAATAGTAAATGACATCATCTACCAACCTCAAATTGTCTGCGATGATTCTACCCTTAATAAATCCGCTTTGCCTTTCTGCTACCAAATTGCCAATATCCAGAGATAATCTCAGTGCTAACACCTTTCCGACGATGTTATAAAGAATATCTAGCAAGTCTCTTATTTTGGAGCCGCGTCTGGTCGCCTTGTTTCGGCAACATTGTTATATAGCCACGCCTTTGAGTAACAAAAAATTCGCCTGCGATATATACATAATTGATGTAATCCATCACCAGTGATCCAACATGCTCCCAAAATGCCAGAAAGAATTCCTTTGTAAAACCTGATGGTCCTGGAGTTTTGTTATTTGCTATCTAGTTCAAGGCCTCTATGCATTCGCCTTCCGTTATAGACCTTTCGCACCTATTTTGGTCTATTTCTGACAGTTGTGGATTATTTGCATTTTCCCAATATTTATGAAATGATCCTTCCGTTCGATTCGTCCTTCTACTCGTATATATTTTGTTGTAGTACTGCACGCAGCTATTGATAATATTCCTACTTCCTGTGACTTCGTTGCCCTGATTATCTACAATTGTCCGCAAAATATTATTATCTCTGGCCCTGGACTGTAATTGAAGTAAATAAGCTGTTGGCTTTTCTCCTTCCTCTATCCACCCGGCACTACTAAATAGAATTGCCCTTTTTGCTTTTTGTTCTTGCAAATTATTCCACCTTTCATTGCACTCACTGTAGTCCTGTTCTTTATCGGCACCATGTTGCATCTCTATAAATAATTTTACAATGCGTTCTGACAGCTCTTTCTCATCTCTGCTTCTCGTGAACCAACTGTTTCCCGCTCTGAATACTTATTTCTCTTATTTTTCCCATCAACACCTCAATCAGCAATCCTTTATTTTTAATATAGTGGCAAGGTCCGCTGTTTTGTTTTGCCAGCTGTATTTATTCCGTGACCTTTAGCCTGAATCTCTCATTTTCCAATAGATAATTATTAAATTTCCAAATCCCGGGTCCTCGTTTATCACTAGAGTACTTTACACTTAGAACCAGCATGTGTGGTCCGATCTAATGCTAGATCGAATTTCTATGCTTGCAACTCCATGATTTGATAATATTGCTTCACTGATGGAAAAAAATAGTCTAATCGAGACTGCTGAGATTGCATAACACCTCCTCTTCTCCATGTAAACCCATTATCATCTGGATATGCATGCCGCCAAGTATCAATGAGCTCAAACCTTTCCGCCATTCCTCTTACAAAACGTGCCGATGCTGTATCTGTGCATTGTGATAAAGTGTCTAGACCTATCATGTGTGCGTTGAAGTCACCGCAGCAAATATGCTTGAATGTGTTCGGTATAGCCGTGTTCAAGACATTTTCTAGTGTCGTGAAGAAATTAAGCTGTTGTCCCTGGTGATTACTATTAGGTGCGTATATATTTGCGCAGTACAATTATATATCAGGGACGGTTATTCTAACTATGAGTAATCGGCCATCACTGTCACTGTGGTGAACATTTGCATTGAGCGCATGCTCATTAGGTATCAATAATGCTACTCCTCCCTGACTTCCGGACCTCCCATGACTAAATAATATTTTGGCCCCCCATTCTGCACTCCACATCCCTTCATCGTCAAGCTTGGAATGCGTTTCCTGTACTGCAACTATGTGTCTGGGATATATTGCGTGTACGTGCCTAAAGAACGCGCTCCTCTTTAGCTGGTCCCTCAGTCCACACACATTGGCTGATATTATGCTAATACACTTCATGCAGGTGATTATTTACAATACGTATTGAACAGGTGCATTGCTACGAGTCGTTTCCTGCTTTAACTACCACCCTATCGCCTGCCATGCTCTCTTTCCTCTGTTCCTTCCTATCTTTCACACATCCTCTTTACCCCTCTCTCTCTCTCTCTCTCTCTCTTATATATATATTTTTTCTCTCTTCTCTTTCTCTCTCTCTCTTTTCTCTCTCTCTCTCTCTCTCTCTCTCTCTCTCTCTCTCTCTCTCTCTCTCTCTCTCTCTCTCTCTCTCTCTCTCTCTCTCTCTCTCTCTCTCTCTCTCTCTCCCGTGATCCTGCTCGTTCCTAATCCGTCTTCCTGTGTCCATGGAGCATATATCGCCGTATGTCGCTATAATATCGACGGCGCAAGCCGGTCGCAACAGTGCTGTTGGGACCATCCCGCTGCTGTGCATCAGCACGTCTCCCTGCCTCGGCCAGCACACTCTCAGTCTGGTTGGGCTGCTCCAGCGAGTGTTGCTCGTGGTCTCCCTTGTCGATTTCTTCCTCTGTGACCATATGGCCCGTGCCAGGTGGTGTCACCTGGTGAGCAGGCTTTTCTGTGGTGGAGTAGATCGTGCCGCTGGGTGCGGCCCGTCTCCGCCACGCCCCGGACGCCACTGCCGCATACGACGCGGGGATGTCCTCGGCGCTTTCCTGCGCTGGCTGCGGGCCAGGCTGCTGCCTCGAGCTATGGCCCCTGACAGACCTCGCCATCGCGGCAGAAGTTACCTGTCGCGCGTCACCAGGCCGAAGTTGCTGCACGTCTGTGGGCACCCATCACGGCGCGCATCATCTGCGCCCTCTTGTTGCTTCCTCCCAGCGCAACTGCGTCTGACCACTGGGGCGGCACGGCGCTGGCCACCCCCAGACGGTGTAGCGTCAGATAACGGTAGTCTAGGCGCCTCTGCCGCCGCATTCCTCTCCCGGTGATGCTCGGCCACCAGGCAGAGCAGGCGCTGCAGCCCGGCCTCCCCGTACACCAACCGCGGTCGGTCCCCCGGCGATACGACTACGTACACTGTGCCGGCACTTGAAAATACTGTAGTCGCCTGGCGCTCCCGCCTCCGCTCGAGTAACTGGTTGAAATTACGGATATATACATGATCGGATTGGACATTTACATCATCTAGTTTCCCAGCAACGCATTTTGCCCAGCCACAAGTCTGACTATCGTGTCGAGTAAGCGGCGCATCGGCAACACCCGTCGCCTCGACCGACGAATACTCGGCACCTATGCTGGAGCGCAAGGCTCGGCGCATGCGCTCACCCTACCAGTGCTGCCACCTGTGATCGGAGTGGCAAACTAGCGTCGCCGTCAGTCGGTTTATTTTGGTCGGCGCCCGCAGCGGCCGACGGAAAGTTGGCCGTGCAGGCCCACAAAATAGTTGTGCCATCTCGGCTGTTTGTTTTAAGAGTGCTTACAGTGGTGGCGCCGTCGGCGGACGCGGCGCGGCGGGCGGCACGTCAGACGGCGCCAGGCCGAGGCGGCGACTCGACACGCGCGGCGGCCGTGTGAGATCTACGTCGCGTCTGACGGCGGCGATCCGTCATCGGGGCGCGAGGCCGACCTCGGCCTAGCAGCCGTCCAAGTGGGCGACGGGCCGCGGCACGGGCCGGTCGGGCGCGCGTCGGCTGCGTCAGCGGGTCAGCACAGGTGTGAGCAGCCGACCAGCGACGGCTGCGTCAGCGGGTCAGCACAGGTGTGAGCAGCCGACCAGCGACGGCTGTGTCAGCGGGTCAGCACAGGTGTGAGCAGCCGACCAGCGACGGCTGTGTCAGCGGGTCAGCACAGGTGTGAGCAGCCGACCAGCGACGGCTGTGTCAGCGGGTCAGCACAGGTGTGAGCAGCCGACCAGCGACCCAGCGACGGCGGCTGCGTGTCGGTGACCAGCGGCCCGCTGACCGCGGCTGCGTGTCGGTGACGAGCGGTGAGCCGCACCTCCCCGCCGCTCACCATGCCGCCGGCAGGTTTGTGACACCTCTCCACACCGATGGGACTCCCTGCTGTAGAGCCGGGTCGCACCGTACTGGTCTGCCCGCCTCCACCGCCGCCAACGCCGTCGCTGCCGTCGCAGCCCGGCGCGTGTCGACGTCGATGCGGGCAGTGAGTCGGCGTCGGAGGCGACCGACGCATGACTCACGTGGCAGTGAGCTGTCGAGGACCGCGCGAGCGACCGCGCCCCCGTCGCGTCGCGCCGCATCGGTTCAATCAGCGGCACAGGAGCGCCACTTGCCGGCACGCGTGACGAACGACAGAGTGCTCCGCAGGGCGAACCCACGGAAATAGCCGGCGGCCGGCCGACTCGCATCAACTTCGCTCCGTGACAGGTCGCCCGGACAGTCGGCGGAGCTAGTGAATAGTGCACGAGACGGCCGCGCGCCGCCGCGTCGTGCTGACGTCAGCGGCGAGGTCAGCGATGGGGTCAGTGACGCTGTCAGCGACGGCGGTGCTGCTGGCGGTGACCTGTGTCAGGTCAGAGGAGGCCACCGTGACGGTGACAGTGCCTGGTCATGTGAACAGCGTGGACCGTCTGCGAGCTCGCTACCTGCCCATCGGACCAGTGTTGCACGTCGACGGGGATGTGATCCAGGTGAGTGTCGGAGCCTTATTTAGGTGAGTGTCGGAGCGTCATTAAGGTAAGTGCCGAAGCGTCATCCAGGTACGTGTCGGAGCGACATCCATATGAGTGTCAGAGCGTCATATATGTGAGCGTCGGAGAGTCATCCAGGTGAGTGTCGGAGCGTGATCCAGGTGAGTGCGGAAGCGTCATCCAGGTGAGTGTCGAAGCGTCATTCAGGTGAGTGTCGGAGCGTCATCCAGATGAGTGTCGGAGCGTCATCCAGGTGAGTGCTAGAGCGTCACGTCCCAGCGGATCGCCAATCGTACACGACAGGTCAAAACGTCACCCGTGACTGACGTGAGCGGCATATCGGCGTAACTCGTACCCGGCGATAGGTCGGCAAAGCCGACAAGGTCAGGACAGAACATTGCTGGTCTGCTTGCTCGATGTAGTTGTCCGCGACAGCAGGCGTGCTGACATCGTGGCGGGACACCCCGTATGGTCGCCACTCGCGACCACATGTGAAGGGTCGCCGGCAAAGTTGCTGTGACAAGTTGCGAATTCAGATTTGATCAAGTGGGATTGTGGTTAAGATTATAAGTTGGTACCGCATTGCGGCAGACAGAATGCAAATTTAGAGGACTTCGGTGTTGCAGTTCGTGGGCGTATTGGTGTTTTCGGAATCCAATGGAACCAGTTTTCTCTTTCGAAATCTGGAAGGAAGGAACATCGACAAACTTGCAATCGCCTTGCAACTTTGAGGGAGGAACAAATGCAAAACTTCGAGAAAAAAAAATGTTTTGGTGGAATATGCTGCCGTGAGTGTCGGCGTCTCTCCAGTCAGCTGCCGGGGTTGTCGTGAGTGTCGGCGGCTCTCCAGTCAGCTGCCGGGGTTGTCGTGAGTGTCGGCGGCTCTCCAGTCAGCTGTTGTGAGTGTCGGCGTCTCTCCAGTCAGCTGCCGGGGTTGTCGTGAGTGTCGGCGGCTCTCCAGTCAGCTGCCGGGGTTGTCGTGAGTGTCGGCGTCTCTCCAGTCAGCTGCCGGGGTTGTCGTGAGTGTCGGCGGCTCTCCAGTCAGCTGTTGTGAGTGTCGACGGCTCTCCAGTCAGCTGCCGGGGTTGTCGTGAGTGTCGGCGGCTCTCCAGTCAGCTGTTGTGAGTGTCGGCGGCTCTCCAGTCAGCTGTTGTGAGTGTCGGCGGCTCTCCAGTCAGCTGTTGTGAGTGTCGGCGTCTCTCCAGTCAGCTGTCGGGGCGGCTCGGGCCCACCAACGGCGGTTGAAGTCCGCGCTGGCGCTATATGCAGCACAGAAAGTGCCAGCGCGGCAGTCCTCCAGCAGCTGCCAAATAATCAAATAACGCCACCAGCCGACACTAAAGTTGCCTGAGGGAAAACTACGCAAGGAAAGGAATTATGGGTGAACCTTTTTGGGCCGACGCTGGGACCAGTAGTCCCGGCTTCCCGGTTGTAAAGCTAAGGTTTTTGTGAGGTGATCAAGGGCAACAGTTATGAGGGGTCAGCAGAATACATGCGCAATTGGTGCAGTTAGTGAGGCCGAATTGCTACCAGCAAAAGACGCCTTCAGGGGCGCTGGACGTGCGCCAGCGAGAGGTCGCCGGGCTACGAGGCACCCCCAGTGTAGGCACAGCATCGGGCTCCACACCGCGAAAGGGAGTCGGTGAAGCGACCGCAGATGTCCTGTCTTGACTGCCCCTGAAGACATGCATTGTATTGCAAACTTAATGCACTATGCACAATTATCGAATTAAAATAGGTGCCACCTTGAGCCACGGTCATTGCCGCTCAGTCACTCCGTCACAGTAATCACACCATCACCATCACTAGTCACAGCCATCCCGCTCAGTCTATGCCGCATGCCACTGTCAGCACGAAGGACGACCAACATCTGAAGCTGCCAGGCCGTAGGGCGCGGAGGTCACGTGGTGCATGACGTCACAAGGTCAACCGGCGGTGGCTGAGAAGGACGGAGGGTGTCCGGCTGCGATCCGACGTGCATTATAATCTGCCTGAGGGGAGGAATTTCGCCACAAACTTCGTTCTTTGAACACAGATTGAGAGTACTTTAGGGCAAATATTGTGATAACAGTTTGGAAATATTCTAATGAAAGGAACAAGTCTGGCTCTCAGTGTGAAAGTTACAACTTGACATGTTGAATTATGCCATGCGACGCTGCTTAACATGTTGGCCACCGGCGGAAAAGCTGCCGCAAATCTCCTTTTTGACCAAAGAGTAAGCACACTTCCTGAAGACTATCAGGAAACAGTGTTAAAATTTTCATAAATAAAGACTAAAAAGGCACATCTGACACTGATTGAAAATAATTACATTAGAACGCAAAACACCACCAAAACGTTATTATGGTTTCAAGAGCGTGACGGTGGGCCTGGCGTGACGGTGGGCCTGGCCGGACCAGCCGGTCCGCTCACGTCAAGCTTTTTACCACATGCAAGAGAGTAGAATACAAGAAACCATACGCAGAGGAGTCAAGAATGTCAATAGATTTCCAGCATAATGGCTTCCCTTGTGATGTTTACATTGCACATTTTACTTTGGAAGTAGGCTGGCCTAAGCAATGTCTTCCTTTATGAAGCTGCATAATTAAATGCCATTTTTATGCATCATTTTATTTCCAATCAAAATATAATGACGAAAATGTTCCCACTCTTTCGGAACTTCAGATAACTTATAGGGGAATCGCAATTTACAGGTATCGGCTCTATCCTCTCTCCCGTCCCCCTTACTCGCATTTCATGTGCACCAGTATGGCATGCCGTGTGTTGTGGACCCTCTAATCGTGTGGTTGTTTGTCATAGTAATTTATAAGTTCGGCTTAGAATGCCGGTTAAGACAGTAATGTTGTTTTCGTGAACCATACAATGACAATGCATGCAGCCTGCTGCTGACTGTTCTTCTAACATCGGACCATAAGTTGGCAGTTTTATTTGGCTCACTTCACTCACGGGGCAGGACTGGAATGAACCATATATTCATAATGGGTATGTATGCCGGTGCGTACCTAGCTAGGAATGAAGCTACGTGTGCTGAAGCCTGCTGAAGCCCACCTTTAGCGTGCTCACAAGCCACAAACGGGATGGGCCGGTTGCTGAATGCGATTATAGGTAGCACATCCATAAGCTCATTGATAATAATGTGATCAAAGTCAACTGGATTGGGGACGAGTGGTCTAGGGGTAAGATGCTCGTCTCACAATCGAAAGGTTGTGGGTTCGAGTCTCACCTGTCGCTACTCTTCGCCCGCGACCAATCGGCGTGAGAGATTGGCGACGCTACATGACTCAACGGTCGATGTGTCGTAAAACCAATAACCAACCAAAGTCAACTGGATTGCATTAAAGCATGATGATGACTGGAAATCGAGAGAACATTGGAATGGTTCCAGCTCAAGCTGCTACAGTTCCAGGTATTTGGCATTGAAGGTGCTTACATGCATGAGGGTGACAGCGCAATTACTGATTAGGGCTTCCCATCCTTTCCAGTCAGACACAGTAGTAATGCGGACATTGTAAATAAACGTAATGTGCCACGCAAAAATTATCAAGAAGGGTAGTGAGATGCACACCAACAATCATGTAATAAGCTGTTCTATTGGCCTGTAGCATGGATTTCCCCAGCCATGCCTGTTTATCGGGATTACGGTGGCAAAATAAAAAAAAAGGTCAGTCTGAGCGTGAAAATCCGCGGTGATGAAAAAAAAAATCCGCGCCAAAACATTGAAAAAGGAGAATCAAATGTCCAACAACAGACAGGTAGCTTACTTCCCGATTTGGGTTTTACAAACAGCATGGATTTCATAAACAGCATGGGTTTCACAAACAGGGCAATGTGTAGGCAGTAAACTAGTCCGATGTTTTTATGAGTTCCATGTTAGTTTGAAACTGTAACGGTCTTCAACTTCAACCATCAATTGCCAAGCCAAACATTTCCGAAATCGCATGAAACCAACCAGTTGTAGGAGGCAGTGACATTTACCACTTGATTACTGGATGCCTTTTTAAAATCAGCTCAACATTTCATATGTTCCGGTATATTATGAGTATGCCGTCTAATTCTCCCTGCCTGCCGCACCGTGGTGCAGATAGTCAAATACTCGCACCTGTCGTGCAGCCTATTTTTCAGGAAATTTGGTTCATGAAAACTACCAGTATCAACAAATCCCGGCATTTTAAAATGCCAAGTTGTGGTTAGAAAACAGAAGGAAATGTGGTTGCTTTGTAAAGTTCAAGTTTTCGCAACAAAAGTTGGAAACTCGATCCGCTATCCAATCTGCATTCATTCATTTCTTTTCACCGAACTCCTTCCGCTGCGCTCCGTTATCCATACCAAGCGAATATCTGCATGGATACCCAATCTGTGTTATGGTCTAGCAGGAGCCTCTCTAACGTTCATTCTAGCCAGTTTCAATAATTGCACCTTTTGATGTGGATCCCCATGAGTCATACCCGCTCAATACGTTTTAGTGAATTGCTGGACGCTCAGAATCAATTTGTGTTCCGTTCCCGGAGAGAGAAGGGAGCGAGAAAGAGAAGGAAGAAGGGAGGGAAGTTGGAAGAGAATAAGAAGGATGGATGCGAAAAAGAGGGAGAGAGGGAGAGACCTCGACCACAAAGACATCAGTAGACTCTAAATTCCCTTGACCCCAAAGTGTTGTCCCAAAGATAGTATCAGGCAATCCAGATCGCTTATTCCAACTGCTGTAGCAGAGATGTCACTAGGCGCTATACCATGGACGAGTCATCAGCAGTAACTTCGCGATCCCTGAACACGCTGGTCGTCCTAGGTGAACAAATACGGCCACACCACATTGGTGGCGACTCCTGATGTGTCACATCTGCGCTTGTCTGTGCCAGACCTCCAACTGAAACGGCTTCCATCGCGCGCTTTCCGCATCGCAAACGGAAATGAACGGCACGAGTTAGGTGTCGGTCGGAAAGGCGGCGGACGCGATGTCCGGGCCAGGACAACCCTGCTCCGCCGAATTTGTCCGGTCTCGGAGAGGCTAATCGGTGCCAGAGGCGACGCAGCCTCCCGCCCCCCCCCCCCACCCCACCCAACCCCGAGTCGGTCCGGTCTCGGAGACGCCAATCGGACGCAGCCCCCCCCCCCCCAGAGTCGGCTCGGTCTCTGAGACGCCACTCCATACCAGAGGCGACGCAGCTCTGACCTTCTTCCCCCTGATCCCCGAGTCGGCCCGGTCTCTGACATGTCACCCGGTGCCAGAGGCGACGCGGCCCCGCCCCGCCGAGTCGGTCCGGTCCCTGAGATGTCACTCGGTGACGGGGCGACGCTCTTCCTTGCGTTGACAGGTGCCACCGCCGCAGCCGAGTGGCGCAGTATTGCTTCTGTCAAACAATCGGTCGGTGGGCGACCTGCCGGTGGGGGGGGGTCATCGGATTCTGCGGCACGAGGCGGACGGCCAGACAGCGTGGTGACCCATTTCGCTAATGGAGGTGCCCACCGGATGCTAGTCCGTTCCCATTTGGTGACACCGCTTGGTGTCCGACGATGTCCACTCAACGTTTGGCCATCTTCCGCGTTCGGGGACGACTTTTCCCCACAACGGTATCGATTTCTTCCATCCACGCTGCCAAGATTACAATCGCCATCCAGTAGCCTTCATAACCCAGTTCTGCTTAAACTATTAGGCAGGCCACATTGCTGAATCCAACACTGCCGAGTGGTTACAGAGTGGAGAGCGAGACAAAGACAGAGACAGAGACAGAGACAGAGACAGAGACAGAGACAGAGACAGAGACAGAGACAGAGACAGAGACAGAGACAGAGACAGAGACAGAGACAGAGACAGAGACAGAGACAGAGACAGAGACAGAGACAGAGACAGAGACAGAGACAGAGACAGAGACAGAGACAGAGACAGAGACAGAGACAGAGACAGAGACAGAGACAGAGACAGAGACAGAGACAGAGACAGAGACAGAGACAGAGACAGAGACAGAGACAGAGACAGAGACAGAGACAGAGACAGAGACAGAGAAAAATATATATATATATATATATATATATATATATATATATATATATATATATATATATATATATATATATATATATATATATAGAGATATATATAGAGATAGAGATATAGAGAGATAGAGATAGAGAGATATAGATAGAGAGAGAGAGAGAGAGAGAGAGAGAGAGAGAGAGAGAGAGAGAGAGAGAGAGAGAGAGAGAGAGAGAGAGAGAGAGAGAGAGAGAGAGAGAGAGAGAGAGAGAGAGAGAGAGAGAGAGAGAGAGAGAGACAAGGGAGAGAGACAGAGACAGAGGTAGAGGTAGAGGCAGAGGCAGAGGCAGAGGAAGAGGAAGAGGCAGAGATAGAGGCAGAGACAGAGACAGAGACAGAGACAGAGACAGAGACAGAGACAGAGACAGAGACAGAGACAGAGACAGAGGAGAGACAGAGAGAGGAGATAAAGAAAGCGACGGCAATAACACGGCTTTGGGCGAGACCATATGGCGCGCGTGTACGTGATAACACACTGTTTACCCCCGGATTACACTCCTGTCGCTCGTGTGGCTTCATTCGGCGGCGACTTGGCGACTTGCGTTTCTGTGTACGTGGCTTGTCATGCACCGCACTACCAACCAACTGATGCGTGCATCGCACCGAAATGGTTGTAGGCCAGTGTGTGACTGGGGGGTTATGATGACTGGATGATCCACATCGTCTCGCAATCGTACCAAGTCACGTGGTATGCGTTCGCGGCGCCACTGAACATAGGTGCCTGTTCGGCCGCCGCGTTGAAACATGCGCACATATCTTGACATGTACCTCGTTTGGCTGTCCATGTTATTAACACAGGCGCAGCACAGATGTGTCTAATAAAGTTGAGGATTGAGATATACTGCACATATCATGCGGTCTTTCACTTTGCTGCCTAATGCGCTCAAAGCAAGTCAGCTGCAGTGAAGCGCCTATCGATCTGGTTTACCTTGGTTTTCGCTACATTAAATGCGGCTTGCGCGCATCGTGTCACGTTCCATTCTCATTGTCGACAAGTTATCCGCCTGCAGCGAACTTCGAAAGCCATTGTATACTATTATTTATCTCCCTGGTTTTATATGTAGAAAATAAATCTATTTCACGCTTATCTACACTGTTCCATGGCCACTTGCACTACACCTTAGCGTACAATGTGGTCTAAAAAAGCAACTATGAAATATTACAAAAGCCACAATATACTGATCACCTGTACAGAGCGAACTTCACCGAGACAGGACAAGCTAAAAACTGCCCAGAATGATTTTCAGCGCTTCCAAGGAGGCTAACATTTCGCCATCATTAGCATTGCGTGACAAGTGGACGCCTAATATTTGCTCTCGGTGAGCCTTATTCTCGGGCAGCATTATTTTCCGGCACTGGGGGACGACTAAGCCGCCAACGGGTATCCCGTAATGTTTCCAGCCTCTTACTCACGTTCTGGGCCAACTATCCAACACTTCATCACCACTGCCACGCGTACCTCTGCGCAGTACACAATGCCAAGTCGTCGATACCGTCAGCCCACTTGAGAGACAGTCGCGTCTGCTTACGACCGAGGGCGAAGCTTGAGCGAATCTACTCCCGTGTATGTACGACAAAAGTTGATCGGATCGATCCGGCCCGGTCCAGCCCGGTCAGGACGTCACGCTTTTGAAACCACATATCCTATTTGTTAGAGCGTTTCAACTCCTAATTATTCCACTAAGAATTAGACGTGGTATTTTATTGTTGATCTTATCAGCTTTGACCACAATCGTCTTATTGAAGTGCTCCAATTTGTGTTCAAAGGCAAAATTTTATGGCGGCACTTAGTCGGTGTCGGCTGAGCCGACACCGACACCAAGGGGCTATCCGCCCGCTGCCGACTACGCGTTCACGTCGTCATGCCACGTGACCTGTGTGTCCCGAGGCCTGGCCATTGTGTGGCTAGTGTCAGTCAGATGGAGGGTGCCGCGCTGAATGGCTATATGCGGAATAATCTTAGCGAGAGGGCTGTGAGATTTAATAAAATATGATCGTGACATATCGTGGCACCTAGGCTGATTCGACACCTGAGTGGTTCATATCAAATTGAGATACGAACGTCATATTCGACAGATGAGCAAGGTAATTTCGACAAGATTGCAAGGCAATTTCTGCTGGCTTGTATTAATTTGCCATGCACATGTGCGGAAATTGGAGTGGCTATTTCAACAATGAGCTCCTCTGCCGATTATAGAGCACACATCTCAACTTTGAATGCGTGATGCATCGACCCGAAATGTGGAGATAATATTGACTTATTTCTGAAGTACCTGCATTTCGACGACAATTGAGCGCAAAAGGATGTATCATACCCTGTCTGACTATGGACACTAGTAGAAAAGGAACCTCTACCCTCCACTTCTCCCATCGACCCTGATGTGCAGTAAAGGTCCGCCCACACTTCTCGCTAATACCTCCCGAGCTATTGTGGCGAGAATGTGATTTTTTATGGCGCTGTGGTGCAGCAGAATGTCCTACAATACGTGCGATGCGGCTATTGGTCAGGCCACGACAAGCCAATGGATTAAAACTACTAAAATCGACCACTTTTCCAGGATTTTTTGGTTGGACATGCGAAACACCTTTGTACCTGCACACAGGAGTGCACACATGACATTTTTTCTTAACCAAGGCATGTTGACATTGGAATTTCGCCAATAAAAACACACCAAGAATAGCCCACTAATTTGTGGGGTAATTAAACAACAGCGTCGCAATACGTTTTCTGCTCGTATCTCTGTCGTTTATTCATGGCAAAATTAAGTTTGAATTCTTGCATGTATGGAAGAAATAAATGCAAAGCAATAACCTGCCACCCATCCCAACCCAACTTGTCAAGTATTTTGAAATTTATCTGACCTCATAAACATGGAGGCAAAAACTGGACGATAAAGTTTCATGGCAACGTCCTGATTGCCCAAACTGCAAGAAAATAGGACAGATTGATTGCACGATGTAGTCTAGTGCTAATACCTGCTGTCTACTTAATACATCTGTATTACAAGTGCAAAATTGGCTACGCCTCACCACCGTGCAGAGACAGAGCTGAGAGATATCAGAGGACAGACCGCGAACATTCCACTGACACTCCTCATGCACTCCACCAACACCAACAGACACCACATTGACAACACACCAGCACCACACCAGCACCACACCAGCACCACAACAGTACCACACCAGCACCACACCAGCACCACACCAGCACCACAACAGCACCACACCAGCACCACATTAGCACCACACCAGCACCACACTGGCACCCCACCGACACTCCACCGACACTCCACTGACACTCCACTGACACTCCACCGACACTCCACCGACACTCCACCGACACTCCACCGACACTCCACCGACACCACATCGGCGCCACAACGACACTCTACTCCACCGACACTCCACCAACACATCACCGACACATCTCATCGACACTCAACTGACACTCCGTCGATACTCCACCGACACATCACCGACACTCCACCGATACTACACTGACGCTCCACCAACACTCCACCGACACATCACCGACACATCGCATCGACACTCAACTGACACTCCGTCGATACTCCACCGACACATCACCGACACTCCACCGATACTACACTGACGCTCCACCAACACTCCACCGACACTCCACCGACACTCCACCGACACTCCACCGACACTCCACCGACACATCGCATCGACACTCAACTGACACTCCGTCGATACTCCACCGACACATCACCGACACTCAACCGATACTACACTGACGCTCCACCAACACTCCACCGACACATCACCGACACATCGCATCGACACTCAACTGACACTCCGTCGATACTCCACCGACACATCACCGACACTCCACCGATACTACACTGACGCTCCACCGACACTCCACCGACACTCCACCGACACTCCACCGACACGTCACCGGCACTAAGCCGATATTCCACTGGCATTCTACCGGTATTCCACCGATGCTTCACTGGCACTCTACCGACACTGCTCGAACACTCCACCGACACTCCATCGACACCTCACCGACACTCCATCGACACCTCACCGACACTCTACTGACACTGCTCGAACACTGCACCAACACTCCACCGACACCCAACCAACACTCCACCAGCACTTCCCGCCCAGCATCGATCGCCCCGGGCTGACAAGACCTTAATTTCGTGACGATTACGTGCCGCCTACCATCGGCGTCACGTCAGCACCATATCAGCACTACATCAACACCACATCAGCACCATATCAGTAGCACATCAGCACCACATCAGCACCATATCAGCACTACACAAACACCACATCAGCACCATATCAGCACTACATCAGCATCACATCAACACCATATCAGTAGCACATCAGCACAACATCAGCACCATATCAGTAGCACGTCAGCACAATATCAGTAGCACATCAGCACCATAGCAGCACCACATTACCATTAAATTAGCGCAGCATCGACAACACATAAACAACATGGCAGCCATCAACAACACCACGCTAACGCGACATCAAGAACATATCAGCACTACATTACCACTACATCAACGAGGTGTCACCATTACCTCACCACAGCATTGCCATCTCATTAGCGCCATGGCAACACCACAGCAACACCGTATCAACATATTACCAACACATCACCGCACCACACAGCACCATGGCAACACCACAGCAACACCGTATCAACATATCACCAACACATCACCGCACCACACAGCACCATGGCAACACCACAGCAACACCGTATCAACATATCACCAACACATCACCGCACCACACAGCACCATGGCAACACCACAGCAACACCGTATCAACATATCACCAACACATCACCGCACCACACAGCACCATGGCAACACCACAGCAACACCGTATCAACATATTACCAACACATCACCGCACCACACAGCACCATGCAGGCATGACAGGAGCACCATATTTGTGGTAAATGAGCACCCAGTCTATCGGAAGCACGTGATCACCCCATCAACGTTGCATAAACACCGCGGCCATGCTACGTCTGTACTGGTGTAGTGGAGCGTTGCCGACACGCCTGCGACATATCAACGTCACGATTAATATCTGAAATGCGTGATGCAGAAACGCATGCCACGCCGGTTGCCGACCGAATGACCACTGATGTGGCGACTTCTTGCACCAAAAGTCTTGAAGAGAAAACTGTGCCAAGTTCCGACTGGGATGCCTTGGTGTACACTTCTGCGGGGGAATTTGGCGAGTAGCGTGCCACAAACATGCACATTGCGCGGTGAAGCTGAACCTGCCCTGACCTCGTTGGTGATGTACGCTGTAAGGGGCTTGGAATGATTGTGACCTTAGTAGGGCCCAGTCGATTGTGACCTTAGTGGGGCCAGTCGATTGTGACCTTAGTCGGGCCCAGTCGATTGTGACCTTAGTCGGGCCCAGTCGATTGTGACCTTAGTAGGGCCCAGTCGATTGTGACCTTAGTAGGGCCCAGTCGATTGTGACCTTAGTGGGGCCAGTCGATTGTGACCTTAGTCGGGCCCAGTCGATTGTGACCTTAGTCGGGCCCAGTCGATTGTGACCTTAGTAGGGCCCAGTCAATTGTGACCTTAGTCAGGCCCAGTCGATTGTGACCTTAGTCGGGCCCAGTCGATTGTGACCTTAGTCGGGCCCAGTCGATCGTGACCTTAGTAGGGCCCAGTCGATTGTGACCTTAGTAGGGCCCAGTCGATTGTGACCTTAGTGGGGCCAGTCGATTGTGACCTTAGTCGGGCCCAGTCGATTGTGACCTTAGTCGGGCCCAGTCGATTGTGACCTTAGTAGGGCCCAGTCAATTGTGACCTTAGTCAGGCCCAGTCGATTGTGACCTTAGTCGGGCCCAGTCGATTGTGACCTTAGTCGGGCCCAGTCGATTGTGACTTTAGTCGGGCCCAGTCGATGTTAATTGGCAAGTGATTTACCAACTTGCAACGTATGACGTAGCAAAAATAAGTGGCTGGCCGAATGCTTAGTATTACGGAGCCGGTACATATGTAATCCCTGTAATATTCCGTCGTATTCAGCAAAATTAAGTCGTATTCAACAATTTTCCGTCGTATTCGATAGTACTCAGCCCCAACCATGAGTGGTAAATGGAGCATGCTGTCTCGACGATTGACATCTCCGCTCGTCAGCAGGCGTCATGTCCCAGTCAGAAGGTCGATTGCCTTCATCTCTGCTGCCGAATATGCTCGAACAACTTTTTGGTGCTGACTGGATTCCGATGGGCTTGCCAGATCATAAACCTGACGGTTTACTAACTGCACAGGCTCTATATAACGGCAGCAACAGATGGCAGACTTCGTGGTCAGCCCCACTGCTTCCCACCTCTTGGCGGGTTGATTGCATTGACATATGGGCGAGGCCGTAGGCCTAGTAAGAACCTTGTGTTATTTTTACGACGCACTGAGGTGCTCTGATGCATAGCATTGTCACGCTCCGAGGCCGCATAGTCGATTGGGAGCTAGAAGTCACCCCTTCCGTAGGCTTAGTGGCCTACGGATTTACCTGGAAGAGATAAAAAATATTGCAGCTGGCCCAGTCTTCTTCACAGATACAGCCTAGCAGCGATGTACCTCATATAATCACATAATCAGCATGCTTACGTACGTATATTATTTGGTTGTTGCGCGTTGTCATTTACTGGGCTTTCGTCTTCTAAGGTGTTCACTACATCCGTCGTGTTTTCGAGTTTTGACATTTATATCTTGTGATGCGTCTTATTCGCAGCGTATTTGTGGCCAGGAATATCACCAGGAACAGGCAGTGTGCTTTACTTCAACTTCCTCTGGTTTAATGTACCATGAGATAGGCTAAGGGGTTTCTTTGTCCATCTCACCTTTGCACTGTGGCATACCATAGCTGATTTTGCATCGATTCAGGAACTGTTGCGAATGCTATCAATTCCTCTGTGCATGTGTGTCTGCACGATATGCAAAGCTATCGTTTTCGCTACGTTGATATATTCTTTGATCACGTATTGTGTGCCGCACGGAAATACGTGCCAGCAGGTTCCATTTCCGTCACAGACGGCTGCCACGACGTGCAGATGGGTGATAATCAGAGCTGTTTGGTGCAGTGGCGCATTGCCCAGGCGTCAGCTTGGTGCAGTGGTGTTTGGTGCAGTGCCGTTTGGTGCAGTGGCGCATTGCCCAGGCGTCCGCTTCCACCGGATGGCCCAGCACTGGCATAGCTAGGATGGTGGCTCAGAACGTTTCCCTGGTCCCCAAAACCAGCTCCAGTACCAACTGGAAAACGGGAGGTGAGACGGGCACACAAACACTGGGGAAACCGATAAAAAAAAATGTTGGCATCAGTGATCGAGACATTCCGACGAAACAAGCAATCGGAGGCGAACTGGGAAACAGCAAAGCATCCCGCACCTTGACACCGGCCTAGCGCTTTGATCTGGACGGATGTAACCCACAGAACCATTGGGGCCTAAATGGCTGGTGCTCTGAAGATGAAAGGATGGCGGCGCAAACCCAACGCCACTCGCGAAGAGAAGCACTTGCTGACCGGAAACCACCCACACGTGATCTTGGCAGCCAGCAGTAGGAATATCAAACTCCTTGATGCCCGAAGGTCACCAGAAGTAGTGTGTTGCAGACTTCACTATGTTTGGTCCACCGTACGACCCGGATGCTCGTGTTCGTGTTCTGCTCCATGTTGATGAGATGCGACACCGACCACTTCCCCAACCATATGGACAAGGAGGGGATCACAGCCGCCCCTGCAGGCACCTGTTTTCCTCCTTGTCGGCCGGAGACGTGCGGAGCGCTCCGGCACGCTCCGAAGACGTGCGGAGCGCGGCTACGGCTGGCGCGGCTCGCGAGATGGCACCTCCTTGTCGGCCGGAGACGTGCGGAGCGCTCCGGCACGCTCCGGAGACGTGTGGAGCGCGGCTACGGCTGGCGCGGCTCGCGAGATGGCACCTCCTTGTTGGCCGACTCCGCGGCGAACCCGACGCATCGATCCGCCGAACGGCGCAATTAACTCGGTGCGGCAATCATCAAAGCGACGCCGAATTTCGGAGTCGACGGCGCCACAGCCGACGACGGCTTTCGGCGACGACGTCCGACGAGTGAGCCGTCGGCCTGGCATGACGATTGGATAAGCTGTCAGCCTGGCTGGAGGGATAGGCAGTCAGCTTGACTGAGGGGATAAGCTGTCAGGCTGACTGAAGGGATAAGCTGTGAGGCTGACTGAAGGGGTGAGGCCGGCCCTGGCGCCACTTGTCACGAACTATGTGGATGGCTCTGATGCAATTGTGTTCGGCGTCGTGTCCGGTTTTCTCAGCAGGCGGTGCACGGCCTTGCAATGCGGCCCTTCCATCCGTGGCCACCTGAAGCGCACTCTACCGCCCGTCACGTCGTCACCTAACCGAGACCAGCACGTCAGGACTAATGGCTATCATCTCCTTCCCTCCACGGGACGTCGACGCCAACTCTGTCCACCTCACTCAACACAGGCGCTTAAAGCCTGTTGCCCCCCCCCCCCCCACTCCACTTCGCGACAAACACTCGGTCAATTATCCAGCCTGCCCGGCACCGGCACCGATACTCTGTCACCTGTCACAGCCCTCCCCCACACAGGCATTCATCCATCTGCCACAGCCTGCTCGGCACCGGCACCGATAATCGGTCACCTGTCACAGCTCCCCACACAGACATTCGTCCTTCAGCCCTCGCCTGCCTGACGGGAACTCTCGTCCACCTCCCCCACCACCACCACCAGAGACACGCGTCCACATCCCCTCCCCATCATCAGAGACTAGCGTCCATCTCACCTTCTCCCTCCGTCCCCCTCCCCACGCCCACCACCACCAAAGACACGCGTCCATCTCCCCCTCCTCCCACACCCACCACCACCAGAGAGACGTGTCTACCCTCCCCCACACCCACCACCACCAGAGAGACGCGTCCACCTCCCCTCCCCCACATCCACCACCATCAGAGACACGCGTCCGCCTCCCCTCCTCCCGACATCCACCACCACCAGAGAGACGCGTCTACCCTCCCCCACACCCACCACCACCAGAGAGACGCGTCCGCCTCCCCTCCTCCCCACATCCACCACCACCAGAGAGACGCGTCTACCCTCCCCCCACACCCACCACCACCAGAGAGACGCGTCTACCCTCCCCCACACCCACCACCACCAGAGAGACGCGTCCATGTGTGCCAGCACGCCGGACGCCGCCTGGCAGGACGCGCGTCCGCCTTTAGATAGCAGACAGCACACGACAGCCTTCCATTATTAGGCCGGCGACGCAGCAGGGCAGCGGGCGTCGTCAGGCGGGATGGGCCGTGTCGTCGGGTCTTCGCCGCCGCCGCCGCCGAGACGACGGTGCTTCCCGCACCAGTGACTCGCCCTGTCACGAGCCATAGCGAAGCTAATGAGATGGCCGGCCACCGACAGCGACAAGCCGCCGCCGAGAAGCCGCCGCCGGCGCGGGATCTGATGAGCGGCGGTCACTCGCTTCGCTGAGCCGTAGCAGCTCAGCTCACCGAGTGCTGACGACTCGCCCTATCCCGTCCCGGCCACACGTCTTTCCTCGCCCTGGCTACTCGCCTCGCCCTGGCTACTTGCTTCGCCTTCCCTCGCCCTGGCAACTCGCCTCGCCTTGGCTGCTTTCGTCGTCCTGGCTACTCGCTTCGCTTTCCATCGCCGTATTGATTCGCCTCGCCCTGGTTACTTACCTTGCTTCGGCTACTCGCCTCGCATTTGCTCGCCCTGGCTGCTCGCCACGCCTTTCCTCGCACTAGCCATTCACATCGCCTTTCTTCGCCCTGGCGACTCGCCTCGCCTTTCATCGCCCTAGCCATTCACCACGCCTTTCATCGCCCCAACCATTCACGTCGCCTTTCTTCGCCCTGGCGACTCGCCTCGCCTTTTATCGCCCTAGCCATTCACCTGACCTTTCCTCGTCCTGGCGACTCGCCTCGCCGGTCTGCCGATTGTCCGCTGCTCTGGAGGCGGGAGTTATGACAGTGCGTCTCCGGCGGTACCCGACCAGGCACGAGAGTGTGGTCACGTCGCCAGTGGAGAGCCGCTGGCAGATCGCCACTGTAGAGGCGGAAGCTTTGTGCGTCAGCTTGCAGCGTCGGCACGTCCTTAGTACTTGACGGTGCTCTCTGTCAACTCACGTGTTCAAAGGCGAGGCGGAAAGGATGAGAACGAGAGGAGTTAGCGCGAAAAAGTTTGCATTTCCCTTTGGCAAAAAAACTGTCAAAATGTTCAGCAATCAATGGGGAACCGGACAACAGCAGTCACATGTCTGAGATACACACGTCATGCATGCACCTTCCGGCTC